>MQRK01224866.1:0-12855 GCA_001938485.1 Girardia tigrina
ATCAATTTAATATGAAAAAAATCAATTTTTATGAAACAAATGTTTTAATTCGACCCATTTATTAAAAAATAATTAAAATTAAAAAGTAAAAGTTAAATCGACAATAAGACGACACATATTTTATAATTCTACACATTTATTAATTCGACACAGTAAAAGTTAATTTTTAACATTTTATTCATTGCAAATTAGCTAGCCAATGCAAGTATTTTAGTTTTTCATCATTCGATGCATTCAAATTGTATTCTTGCTTAGCCATTGCAATAGCCTCAATGATACATATTTTTTCTTTATAACCTCAGGGCGACCTGACAGAGCATTTGCCAAAGTCAGTCTGTGACAAGCTATATCTCTTCCAAGTCCACCAAGCAAGGTCCAAACACTGGGGTGGCTGCATTGAAATATGGCATTAAGAACATTGTGGAAACCTTCACAACAATTTGTAGTTTTCGTTGTCTGCTCACCAGCAGAATGGAAATGGTTCCAGCTTTTTATTGGAAACTGAGGAGCTCTACCAAGGGCACCCTCAATATAAGTTGATAAGAAATATGTGAGAATTGATTTTTTTCATATTAAATTGATATTTTTTTCATATTAAATACAGAAAAACTCATTAGTCTACTCAAAAATATAGTTATTTAATATGTCGAGTTTCAAAAAATGTTTAGTTATAATGAAAATATTTCATTTAGTTATTGGTCAAATTAAAAAAAAAGTTTTGAATTAAAAAAAACTAATCGAAATTTAAAAATGTCGAAATAAAATATTTGTCCCATTAAAAAAATGTGTCGAATTGTCATGGAAACGGATTCAACAGTATCTTTTGTGATTTTATTTAAATACTTTTTATTAAATCCATTTTTAGAAAGCATAGTATGAAATTGATCAACTTCATTATCATATATCTCAAAGGTTGATGTTAAACCCCAGACTCTATGTACCTTAATCATGCTCCTTTTGTATTTTGGATCAGAAAAACAGTTTGGACAACTAGATAGAATATTTTTGAACAACTTGATAGAATATTTTCTTTAACATTAAGTAAATTAAATTCGGTAAAGATTCGAAAATAAAAAATGTTTTTTTTTATTATTTTATTTATTAAAAGTGTAAAAAATTGAATTAAAAGAATTCATTTGACATTTTTTTAATATTTTATTGTATTACTAATTTTTGAATTTGACAATTTTTAATGTATTTTTTTAAATATTATAATAAAAATTTACAAATTTTAATTAACATAATTTATTTGGTATTTTTAAAGAAGGTCAGATCAGAAGGTCATTTTTTATTTACCTTCTTTAAAAATACCAAATAAATTATGTTAATTAAAATTTGTAAATTTTTATTATAATATTTAAAAAAATACATTAAAAATTGTCAAATTCAAAAATTAGTAATATAATAAAATATTAAAAAAATATCAAATGAATTCTTTTAATTCAATTTTTTACACTTTTAATAAATAAAATAATAAAAAAAAACATTTTTTTCAAATAAATTGAAAATTTAATATAGTTTGAATAATCCAAAAACCAATTATTTTATAATATTTTATCGCATAATAATGATTGACGAAAAGAATATTGTAAACGAAGGAAAAATTAATTGTCCCATATGTTTGGACGATTGTTCCAAAATCGTCGCTCAAATAAAAAGTTGTTCCCACGAATTTTGTATGATTTGTTTATTAACGTGGGGCGGTACGAAAACATATTGTCCACAATGTCGGGGTCCAATTAACCCAGTATTTATTTTTAATGAAACAAAAACGGAGAAAATTTCAAAAATAAACATTGGTTTAATCACTGAAAGTAAAAGTTCTCGTTTTCAGAATGATAATCTGCAACCATGGTTTAATATTCCCGAGTTTTTATGTGACTTAGACTTCCCTCCGGATTCGAATCTTCGAAACATTGAAAATCAGTCACGTTTGCAGCGTATTTTCGACTCCCATGCGGATCTGAATCCTCGAAACATTGAAAATCAGTCACGTCTGCAGCGTAATTTAGCCTTCCCTGTGGATCTGAATCCTCGAAACATTGAAACTCTGTCACGTCTGCAGCGTAATGTAGTCTTCCCTGTGGATCAGAATCCTCGAAACATTGAAAATCAGTCACGTCTGCAGCGTAATCTAGCCTTCCCTGCGGATCAGAATCCTCGAAACATTGAAAATCAGTCACGTCTGCAGCGTATTTTCGAGTTACATGCGGATCTGAATCCTCGAAACATTGAAACTCAGTCACGTCTGCAACGTAATTTAGACTTCCAGGTGAATATGAATCCTCGAAACATTGAAAATCAGTCACGTCTGCAGCGTAATTTAGCTTTCCCTGCGGATCTGAATCCTCGAAACATTGAAACCCAGTTACGTCTGAAGCGTAATTTAGCCTTCCCTGCGGATCTGAATCCTCGAAACATTGAAACTCAGTCACGTCTGCAACGTAATTTAGCCTTCCCTACGGATCAGATTCCTCGAAACATTGAAACTCAGTCACGTCTGCAACGTAATTTAGCCTTTCCTGCGGATCAGAATCCTCGAAACATTGAAACTCAGTCACGTTTGCAGCGTATTTTCGAGTTACAGGCGGATCTGAATCCTCGAAACATTGAAACTCAGTCACGTCTGCAGCGTAATTTAGCTTTCCCTGCGGATCAGAATCCTCAAAACATTGAAGCTCAGTCTCATTTCCAGCTTACTTTTAATCAAGTACCTACGTCTCCTACTCCAATGAATGTTCCATTCATGAATAGTGATATACAATTCATGAACTTTGATACTCGACAACAGTTATCAAATAACATCAATCCATCAGATGCTGTGCATGAAGGAAGTTCTTTTTCGTCGAATTCTCCTGCAACCGCAAAATAATTTTTATCAGCCAACATTTCCTTCTTCATTTGGAAGTTTTGGAAATGAGAGGAATCCTGGAAACTTTTTCTAGAGATACCCATTTTTTTCTAGAATCATTATCCATCTTTTATTTTGTTTATAGATCTTAAATAAAGATACTTGTGAAGACCTTGTCAGGATTTATTTCTTATATTATATATATTTGTATTTTATTTTATGAACCGAAGTGGTTTTCTGTGGACGGATTTGTCAAATGTTTTATATTAAGCTGTCTATTTACAAACATTTAGATCTGTTTTTTTTACGTTTGAGACCGTAAGTACATTCATGAAGAGTTTTGGACTTATATACACCACTATACAAATATATGAGAATATGGACGTTAGTACAAAGGATTAGGTTGTCTAAAACCTTTTTTTAGACAAATTGTTAACGAAACTTTATAATGAAATACCTTATAAATCTGATTTAACACATGGTGTAAAATAAATTCAAATTTAAATAATTGCAAAAAAATGTATAATTTTTCCACAGACATTTGGTTACCATTAAACACTTAAATAATAATTTCAAACAACGGTCGAAATTGTTTTATTTGATGTAACTAAGGTCAAATTAGTTTTTGTGAAATTGAAAATGAAAATTAGTGATTTAACCCCACTGCCATTTCCTGTCAGAATGAGCCAAATAATTCTGATTATTTGCATTCCGTTTCGTCGAGACACACACGACGATCGCGTCTAATGAGGAGAGAGAATTTATTGCCGGTTTATCATTGTCGATTATCTTTCTCGTATTTGAAATAGCCAGTTTTATTTGCCGAGTCACAATGTTCAAAAATACGTATTCGTTTCTTATCAGTGTGGCTCATGTTTGTAGAACAAGCTCATTGAGTTATTTCATTATTGAGTGACCGGTCACCAATTTTTGGTACATCTTTATGAAACAATACTCGTTCCTCTCGTCACAGAGATCGGTTATATCGTTTGTCGATTGCGCTTGAGCAGGATAAAAAAGAGAAAAAGAAACTTTCTTTTCTTCCAAATAACAGAGGAATAAAACTGGATATCCACTTTTATTTGTGTATATGGCCGTTCTGATAGGCCAGCGCGATAGCGTATCTTTTTGTTGGGTATGTTTGTTTGATCGAATATGTGAGTTTTGTCTTTATGAAAAATTATGCGAATTTTGTTTAAGCTCTTTAATAAAAAAGATTTTTGGCACGAATTTTGTTGTTTTGATGAATAATAATAAATATCATTTACGAAATCGCGTTTTTTTCTGTCCGAATTACTCCATTTTCTGTCCGATTTGTGCGCGTCTTTGTCGTCGGTTGATTTGTCGATTGAATCGATTTGGAATCATTTTTTGGAGTCCTGTTCATTACAGAGGAAAAGAATTTTCGGAATCAATAATACGAGACATTTTCCTGCCCCTGGTTTGGGCTAATCCAGTTGACACACGTGAGATTCAAAATTTTTATTTGTTCCCCCGACCTGACGTTCGCTCCCCGCCGCCGGCGTGCTGCAGCAAAAAAACCACTGCGCCCGTTCTTGCATTACCACAGGGGTTATCAAAAATTATACTTCATCTAATTTTTTGTTTTAATAATTTTAAGTAAATATTTTTAGAAAATATTTCCAAACTCTAAATACTTTTATTTTAACTATTATTATAAATTTGAACTTATTTTCAGAATTTATTTAAAATAATTAGAAATTAAATTTGAATATTATAATAAATAATTTAATAAAATCGTATAAAGAATATGAATTTAAATTTCAAATTGACCTTGGTCTTTAAGGAAATTCGACTATACCCAGTATCTATATCTCTGATTATTAAAGTCTCTAATTAAAAGAAATGATTCCAAAAGAAAATTTAAGAAATTTATTTTATCAACAAACTAATTTTTTAATCAATTCTTCAATCGATATCAATTTAATTATATATTATAAAAAATATAATTAAATGTCACATATGTTCAACCCACTTCAATGTAGATCACAACATTAGCTCCCCTATTAAAAAGTGGAACGTTGGAGTTTTAATAACTGTCTGTTGTTTTTCTGTTTGTTAATGATTGAATTTTCTTTTTATATTCTCTAGTAACTTGTTATTGATATAAAGTAGCTCCAATTCTTCTAGTGATTTATCTGACCAGAATCTTATTCTTTTCTGGTTAACTAAAGTGTTGGTACCCCTTACATCCAAGACGAAAGAATGCTTCAGTTGGTCAATGATTTTATATGGGTCCTCAAAAGAATCGCTTATGTTATTTCTAACTAATGCCAAAAGATCGACATAAATGTCTATTTGATTCTTCGTGCCACTAAAGGAGCCTATTTTTTCCCTAACAGTGGTATTGTTTATTTCTATTTTAAATTGATTTTCTTCCTCTGCTTGTATGGTGTTGGTTGCTTTTTGCAAACTTTCGCGAACCAATGTATTTTCATTGTGATCATTTGATTCAAAAATATTTATGTTTACCTTATCAGTTGAAAAGTCATAATTAGAATTAAATGTACATACGCCAGTCTGTGGAATATCTAAAATTTCTAGAAAATTGTGTAGATGGTTGGGGAGATGCTGTTAATAGCTCTAATGTATCTCCCGATATTGCAGTGGCCAACTCAGCAGATCCAGGTCCATTTTGTGTCAAAATAATTTCTTGCTCATTGTTAGGATTAGGAATTACATCAGCAGGAATTTGATAAACAAACAGAGTATGCGGTAAATATATCACATGGTTTGGTTGAGGTGAAATAATATTAGCATATTGTGGAGACTGTGAAGCTAAACCTGAAGAATTTTTCCAAGGAACCTGGAATACAGTTAATCCATTTGGCGAAGCATATGGAACTAGTCCATTATATAAAACTGTTCCGAATATTTTTTGTCGGGGAAATAAATGTTTCTTCCTTACAGCAAGCCTTATATTCAATTTTCGTTCTTTAAAAATCAATGTTTCAGCTTTATTCTTGATAAATCTTTCAGCTATTTCCAAATTTTTAAAAATCACAAATCCATAGCTTCCTTTTGATAATCCGGTACGATCATTTATAATATTTACGTCATTGATTGAACCATAACTGGAAAAGTATGTCTTTAGTTCCACTTTTGTTGTATTTGAGGTTATTCCACCAACAAAATTCTATTTGGTATCAATATACCAATTTTCGGTATTGATATGTGAGAAAGAGAATTGAGCTGATTTACTTGATTGATCTTGTTATTCTTTATTTATAGTTATTTATAGTTTTAGAAATTCCACATGCTAATAAAGAGTATTCAACATTTTTTTTGTACATCGTAAATCAGTCTTTCCATTTCGTTTAATAGAAAATTGTATTTTACGTTTAACTGCGATAAATTATCTTGTTGGTCTTGATATGTGGATAATAATCCCAGTAGTAGGGAAAATAGGGGTCCAGACCACCCCTTTTTCACCCCTAATCCCCCCAAAAAAATTCACCTCCAAAACTGCCAATTCCACCCAAAAAACCCCCATTTTCCCCCAAATTTTCCTTTTTTGTGAATCTAAAAAATTTTATAAAAATTTCTTCACCATAGGGGAAATCTTTAATAATTATCTAGAAAATTTTAGTTTACCCATTACTACAATAAAAATGGGAAACAATATTACAATAAAAAATGGGAAACAATATTACAATAATAAATGGGAAACAATATAATTATAAAAATGATTAAAAATAAAAAATAAATTAGTAAAATTTAAGAATATGTCGAAATCATCTTCTCAATCCTTCTGTCAACCATGTAATAAATTTTTCCAAACACATCAAGCTTTATCCGCACATGTAAAATCAAAAGTTCACATAGAACGAACTGGGGGTATGAACGATGAGAATTCTATTATTTGTGATAAATGTAACAGACAATATGTTAAAGTTGGCTATAAAACACATTCTATTGCTTGTAAAGGATTGGGTAAATCAAAAACTCTTACCAAAATAGAAGATTATCGAGATTTAATGAATGATCCTAAAATATTTGATGAAATATATAGAACTATTATCATCGGAGAAGAAAAACGTGCACCATATAATTTAGAAACATATATAAACGATTATAAAAAGGATATAAAAAGTTCTATGGTAAATGCACTTAAAGATCTTGATTTTTTAAAATTTAAAGTTGTTGTTAGATTAACTTATGTAAGTGAGGCTGAAGATGGAAATTTCTTAGATACTCGCGTTGTTACACCATTTATTATCCTAGTTAGTGTTGAAAATTTTGAACAAACTTTTGAAGATTTGATTACAGAAATTAATGAAAATTTTGAAATAGTTGAACAAGAACTTGGGGATAGTAGTTTAAAATTATATTCAATTGATGAAATACAAATAGATTATTGGAAAACATATAGTTTTAGTCCTAATTCATATGTTAAGCTACCATTTAAATCGAATTATTTAATTAATATTCAAAATGGTAAAAAATATACAGAAGATTGTTTTGCTTTATGTATTGCAGCTCATAAACATCCTGCTAATGATCATGTTAATAGAATTTCAAATTATATTCCTATTTAGGAGAATTAAAGTTTGGTAATATTAAAAAACCAATAGATGTTAAAGATATTCCTAAATTTGAAAAACTAAATAATATGAGAATTGATGTTTATAGATTAAAACAAGTAGGTAAGGATGAAACAAAACGAGATAGTTGGATAATCAATCCATTTATAATTTCAAAGTCTAACGCAAAAGATGAAGTGTCTTTAATATTACATGAGAATCATTGGATTTTGATAACAAATTTTCAAGCTTTTGTTTTGCCTCAAGTTTCAAATGCACATATTAAAGGACAACATATTTGTAAACGATGCTTCCATGTTTCAAAAAATGAAAGTGCAAGAGAGAAACATTATAGATTATGTGTACTTAATCAACCTGCTAGAGTGATAATGCCAGATAAAGATAAAGCTTTTATGAAATTTAAAAATTTTAGTAATATACAAAAGCCTTTAGTAAACATATATGCCGATTTTGAAGCAGTAAATCTTCCTCAGAATAAATTACACCAGTATATAGATTTTATTCAGAAAAATAATTTAATGGATGAATATAAAAAGTTTATTTATGATGAAAATGAAACAGATGATATGCAATATTTTAATAATTTTTTAATCCATTCTACAGCAAAATCACTAAATCTAAGTAAAATTCTAGCGTTTATTAAACACACAGAGAAACCTTTCAACTTTAATTTTCCAAAGTATCTTTCTAAATATGCTATTCTCAACAGATGTCTAGAGTTTATTAAGGTTAATAATTTAAAATCAACAGATTTTCCTTATGTTCAAAAAGAAACTGATGAAATCATTCCAATAGTTCATGAAACTGAAAAGTATAATCTAAACAAAGTAGAAGCTTTTATTAATAGTTGTGGAAAACCTTTTACAATAAAGATATATAATCAGAAAGCATCTGCTTATTCTATTTATGTTAAAAGTAATTATCCAGATTTATACCACTCTAAAACATTTTATTATCGTGGAAAGAATAATGAAGATACATTAGAACATTTTACTAACACTGTTAATGAGTTAGAGAAAAAAATTTTATAATATTATAAAACAAACAAACTATACAGAAGTAGATATGTCTCAAGAACAAGAAGAGAACTTTCAAAGATCAACAAAATGTTGGATGTGTAATAAAAATTTTGTTGATGATATTAAGTTAGAGATCATGATCATTTTCTTGAAAAGCATAATTATCGTGGAGCAGCACATGAAGAATGTAATATAAACTGTAAAAGACTCTGTATAGTACCATTCTTTTTCCATAATATGACTAACTATGATATACATTTATTTATTAAAGCTTTAGCAGTTAACACTCCAAAAAGATTCAAACCGATAGGTAAGACAAAGGAAAACTATAAGTCTTACATATGGATGTTTAAAGTTTGTTGATTCCTACAGTCTCTTAGGACAAGGATTGGATGCGATGGCAACAACTTTATCAGATAAAACTTTTAAAATACTAATCCGTGAATATTTATATCCGAAATTAGGGTTAAAAATATTCACTGAAGAATTCTCTAACTTTTTAAAAACTTCCAATTGATAATATATTAGAGATAATTAATGAAAAATCAGAAGATCTATCCAATGGGGTATCTGATGATGTATTCTCAGAAACTTTTAAACTATGCAGAGCTAAAGGAATTTATCCATATGATTATACTGATTCATTTGAGAAATATGAATCAACAGAACTCCCTTTAAAAGACAAATTCTATAGTATTTTAAATCAGAAAAATATAACCGATGAAGAATATGAAAGAGCTAGACAAATTTGGGAATTATTTAAGTGCAAAACTTTCGGGGATTATACTGATGTTTATTTAAATTTTGATGTTTATATTCTAGCCGATTGCTTTGAAGAATTTATATCAAGATTTTATCCTATAAATCCGTCAAATTATATTTCAAGTCCATCTCTAGCTTGGGATGTGTTGTTATATACTTCTCAAATAAAGTTAGATCTTTTAACAGATGCAGACATGTTTAATTTGATAAAACATAATATTAGAGGAGGAATTAGCAGTGTTCTAGGAAAACGAAGAATAAAAGCTTGTAATATGCGAACATTACAACAAGATTTTCAAATAATAAATAATCCCTATGGTTATAAATTCAAAGGTAAAAAAGAAGTAACAAAAGAAGATTGTGAAAATATTATAAAATCCTTTTCGATCCATCATATATTTTATATATTGATGCAACAGCATTATATTCTGGAATTATGATACAACCAATACCTTATAAAGATTTTAAATGGGAAAACTTAATTGATGAGATTTTAGAGAAGGTTTTATCAACAGAAAAAGATTCTAAAATTGGATATTTTGTTGAATGTGATTTAGAATATCCACCAGAAATTCATGAAGAAACTAAAGATTTTCCATTTTGTCCAATTAAAAGAAATGTTTATTATGAAGAACTAACTAAATGGCAACAACAGATAAGAAATAAAGAACTACAGACTTCATCAGCAAAGTTAATCTGTGATCAAAATAATAAGAAAAATTATTTACTCCATTACAGATTGTTACAGTTTTACTTTAAACATGGGATGAAATTGAGTAAAGTATACTCTATTATATCTTTCAAACAAAAATGTTGGATGAAAAGTTATATTGAAAATAATATTGCTTTAAGAAAGGTAGCAGTTGCTAAGAAAGATATATTTGGAGTTAATAATTATAAAGCTTTAAATAATATCGTGTTTGGAAAGACAATGGAGAATACAGATAAGTATAGGGATATCAGATTAGTTACAGATATGAAAGAATATGCTAAGATTATATCTAAACCAACAGTGAAAGATATTCATAGATATTCTAAAGATTTAATATCTGTTGAAATGCAACAATATGAAATGACATATACTAAACCGATGTATGTAGGGTTTTCAATTTTAGACTTAAGTAAGTTGCAAATGTATGAAACATATTATGACATACTCAAACCTCACTTTAAAGACAGAATTTCATTACATTATATGGATACAGATTCTATGGTATTACACGTAAAATCAGAAGATTTGAAAAAAGAAATCGCCGAGACTCCCATACTAGATGAAATCATTAATACAAGTGGAGATTTATTCACATATAAAGAGGAAAAACCGATAGTACCTATTGATAAAGCTATATTTATCAGATCAGAACAATACTTTTTAGGTTGTGAAATATTTGATCCATAGAAAGATGTTAGAAGTAAAGGATGTAAAAAATGTGTTGCACAAAAACTAAGATATGAAGATTTTGATAGATGTTTAGAAACAGGTGAAAAGTTGTTCAAAGTGATGTATAAGATAAGATCTGATGAGTTTCATGAGATGTATTTAGAAGAGCAAAACAAATTAGTATTAAATTATTTTGATGATAAAAGAGCTATACTTTCTGATGGTATTCATACATTACCCTATGGTAATTATAGATTAAAAATAATAAAAAATTTAGATATAATAAATAAAATCTTAAATGTAAAGTATACAGATTTAGATATTTATAATATGACAGATTTAAAATGTTTCGAGTTAATAAATTGACTAAATGAAGAATAACTTTATTATTAACTCAAACTTTTTTGATAAGCTTTCATTTTTTTATTCTTATAATAAATATTAAACTTGCTTCAAATCTAACCACATATTAATTTCTTCACCATTAAAACTAATCAAATCTTTATCTTGATCAATAATTCTGATATGAATATCTTCAATCACTTTTCTTGTTATAGGTAAATATTTCGGTGGATTCATTCTTTCAATAAGATTATAACCTAAAGGAACTGTATTAGCTGGGAAAGAGTATAAAATATTATCTAATTTCCCATTAGTATAGTTTCCATTTACTAAATCACATTCTATGTTTATACTTAGTACTTTGCTTATCTATCCAATATTTTCACCGATGTTCTCTTTATTCTTATATATTTTTTTCTCAAATCCTATTACCTTATGGAAGTTATTTTCTTTAGTAAAATCAACTTGAAAATTCTCGGCAAGTTTTATTACAACTCTATTTATATTACTATCTGCAACTATGCTAAAATTTTTATCACCTAAAACTTGCTGGAGTTTTGAATTTATATCTTTTACTTCATATGCACCGGGAGTTAGTTTAAAATTTGAAAATGTTTTACCACCATCTTTTGAATATCTGAAAGTATTATTCTCAGTGGTAATGTTGTAGATGCTATTATAAGTAGAAAACCACATCATTCCTAGTTCATAGTTTAAGTCTTGGTCTAAAGTTATTGGAATAGGAAAGCTTATTCGAAAATCTGATACATTTGATGTTACAGCTATCGTTCTTGAAAATTTATTTGATTGTAAATTTATTAACTTCTTCAATAAATCTTCCATTTTTAATATAAAAAATTATATTTAGATCTCTCTTAGATCTCTCTTAGTTGTAAAAATATATTAATTTTACAACCATCAAAATCAATCAACTTTCTATCTTGGTCAAGAATTCGAATATGAATACCACTAGATGGTTTTTTAGTAATTGGTAAGTAGAGTGGTGGATTCATTCGCTCATCAATTTTAGCACGTAAAGGAATTGTATTAACAGGAAAAGAATATAGATATGGCTTTATTATATCACATTCAATATTTATTGTGTGAACTGATCTTATTTTTGGCATATTTTCAGAAAGATAATTTCCAGAACCGATATATAACATCTTTTCAAATCCTAATAATTCATGGAAACTATCTCCACCAGTAAAATCTATTTGTTGATATTTACCAAGAGTCATTTTAAGTTTTCCACTTTTATCTTTTGAGAAATATCCTCCACCTAAATTTTTTATTTTAGTAAATATTTCCTCTAGTTCATATGCTCCAGGGTTTAAAGAATAATATCTGTCATATCCTCCTTCTTCTGTCACATATCTAAACAAATTATTATCCTTTGTAATATTATAAATGTTATTATAAGTTGAAAATGATATTAATCCTATTTCATATTCCTTATTTGATGGTAAAGACTCAGAGAAAGGTATTATAAAATCAGATGTATTTGTTGATTGTGTTAATGTTTTTGAATATTTAGCCATGCTTTTATATTTTTTGTTTAAAATCTATTTATATTTTTTTATTTTATGAATAATGTTTATTTAAAATCTTTTTATATTTTTCAGCTGTTATAATTTTTCTCTCCATCAATCTTTTCAGTATAGCATTTACTTGATTGTAAGTATTGTCATGTCCTGCTTTCTTTGCAGCTAATAACTTTCTTAACTCAATAAATAGTAAAATTGGATTATCTGGCATAAAGTGGATATATTCTTGAGAGGATGCTTTATAACTGTGAGGAATATTTTAAATTTGATATGTTGAAATTGGTTTGTTGAATTTTGTATGTTGAGTTTAGTATTTGGAAATGTGTTTCTCCCACACAGATGGAAAATTGATATTTTAGATGTTCACGATAAATAATTATTCGAGTAT
>MQRK01224867.1:25129-54800 GCA_001938485.1 Girardia tigrina
ATATATATATATATATATCCATGAAATTTAGAAACCTGTTTTTAAAGGCCTTCTACTCAATCGATTTTCTTTAAACTTAGCATACTTCCTCATTCTCGATGACATGATTATGTAAAAATTTGATCGAAAAAAATCTTTTTAAGATCCTCAAATGGGCTAAAAGCGGAAAATTCGGAGTTATCAAAAATATTAATTGCAAGATATCTATTTATAAATTATAAGTAGTTTATATTAATTTTTAATGTTTTTTTAATTGAACTTTTTTAAATTTTAAAATCTTTGTTGGCAAAGTAGAGTTCTGTCCGCATAAAGATCAGATATAAAAAATTTAATTTTTTGATTTACTATTTTTGTATATTTAAATGACAATATACAATTAGAAATTTGTAAAACAAAAATTTAAATTTTGTTTCAATACCGACCTGTAAGATAAACGACTGTTAGAACGCAAGAATAATTTATAACAATTTATTTAAATCCAAATTCAAAATTGTGTGCAACACTCAATTATTTAAACAACACAGCATAAATTAATTTAATATTTAATTAAAATAATTTCGAGAGACTTCAGAAAATTTTAGAACCGATTGTTAATATTGATTTTAATAAATTATAGTATTAAGATAAATTATAATAAAGATAATTCCTCACATCCCCCCTCGTTAGAAAAGTTTTAGTCACTCCACATTTCTTCTAATTCTTCTACCGTCTTCACTTTTTAGTTCGTAACTACGATTATGGACCTTATTAATCATTTTAAACAGTCCTTCATATCGGTATGCTTGTTTGGATATGTTCTGTTGCTTTACTAGAACTTCATCACCAACTTCAAAGTTTCGTTTGCCTCTATGAGCGGTGCTATAAGTGACTTTATCCTGATTTATACGTGCTTTCTCAATGAGATCTTTTATTCTTGTTTATTACTTGCGTTACACTACTGCTGATTTATTTTGAATCCGAAAATGATTTCAGCTGGGCTCATCTGCATTTCTTTTTGATTTGTGGCATTCAAACTAAACTCAATTTCCGGTAGTAAATCAACCAAAATTTTTTTCGTTCTTTAACTAATGTTGCATTCATAAAATCCCTTATGGTTCGAAATTGTCTTTTCACCAGTCCGTTAGTGCTCTGGTGGTAGGATTTGAAAATTGTAATTTTATATTATACTTCTGTGCCATTAATTTCATCAAGTTAGATTCGAAACTTTTACCACAATCGACATGGATTATTCTTGGTGCACCAAACTTCAGTATCCAGTTTTTTACTATTGTTTTTACTGTAGTTTCTTTGTCTTGTTTTGTCACTGCATTGAGACTGATATATCGGCTACAATTGGTATATGATTGCCCAGACATATCATTTTCTGTATTTATTTGGTTTCATAGGGCCACAAAAGTCTACATATATCTCTTCGAAAGGATGTATACCTTGTTGTTATACCATTTCTTTTGTTCTTCCTGTAAATGTCATTTGTTTTTGACAAGGTTCGCATGTGCCTATGACGCATCTTATGTTCTCAGATAACCCATCCATGTCATATTTATCTTATATATAATCTGTAACATTTTGTATCCCTAAATGACATAATATGTGATGTATATCTATGATAAGTTCGATCGTTTTAGATTTTGGTTATAATAATTATTATTATCTAATAATTATTATAATTATTATCTTTTTTAATTATTATCTTTTGTCACCACCACGTTGTCCTGTAAGTGAAACTGGTCTTGCTTACTTGATTCGATTTGTTTTTTATACTATATATTTCTTCATTATTATTCTGCCACCTCTGTCCATTTATCTCTGACTCTAGTGCTAATATTTTGGTCTTCATTTTTCCTGTTTTGGCATCAGGATGTTGTAGTTCGCAGTGATTACATGTTCCACATTTGTTCCGGGATAGTCCATTTGCATTACAGTGAAGTGCCCCATTGCGATATTCAAATTTCATATCCAGGCTACTTAATAAATTTAACCAAGTTTGAAATTGGGAGGTAATTGGTTTTTTTGTCGTTAACATATACGTTATCGCCTTATGATCTGTGTGTAGTGTAAACTGTTTTCAATATAAGTAGTGTTTGAAATGTTGCGTAAAGTAGTAAATTGCTAATAGTTCTTTACTAGTGATACAATACCCTATCTCATGTTTATTCATGGCATGGGATCCGTATCCTATAAACATTTCGTTTCCGTTATCATCCAATCAGGAAAGGATCACTCCAATGGCATTAAAACTCACGTCTGTGTCCAAAATGAATGGTTTTTTAAAATCTTGGTATGTCAGTATCTGTGCCTTACACAGTAATTCTTTTAACTGATTGAAAGATTTTTCGCACTCATCGTTCCAGTATAACTTATCTTTATTGCTACCACACAATGTGTCTAGATTTCGAGATATTTTCGAATAGTCCTTAATAAATTTCCTATAGTAATTGCATAGTCCTAAGAAACTTCTAAGATTTTTTACACAATTTGGTTTTTCGAAGTTTTTTATGGCCTAGACTTTCTCTGGGTCTGTCATCACTCCCTTTTCATTGATGATATGTGAAGTGCCCGCATATTTTTTTTATTTATAACAAAATATTTATTTGACTATCTATTTACTGTGTGTTGTGATGGACAGGGTCATTTTTTTGTGTTTTGAATGGGTTTGATTTTTTTATTTATGTGAATGGTAGCGTGAGAAGACACCAATGAAAGTAAAGAAATGACAGTGGATGATGAAATTATGAAGAAAATAATAAATAAATTATGAAGGCAATAATATATTTGGCACGAAAATAAAAAAATCAATAAACAATTCAAAAAGTCAATAGCCTATATCAAAGCCAAATATTATAAAACCTCTCACCAAATTCCAAGTGGATTTATTTCTTATTATTCAATTCCCTGTGAATACAAAAACCGAACACAAAAATTCTTGACCAGCTCCATACAAATATTTGTTTTGCTGACAGAAATAAAGTAACTTTGTACTATTTGAATCCCCTATAACTGACTTTATTTTTTTTGTGATATCCTTCGTTTTATCCTTCTGTTGTATTGTTATTAATCTAATCTTTTTTTAAATTAACTTATTGTCTTTATTCTTATTTATATTCGTAGGTGGATTAAAAATTCGGTTCATCCTATATTTAATCCATTTCAATATGTCCTAAAAAATTAATCTCTTTTTGTATTAGTTTGCATTTTTCTGGTTTTACTTTTAGTCCAGCAGCTCTAATCCTTCCAAATATTTTATTTAACATAGTTACGTGATCTGTCGTTGTTTTTGAGAAAATCAATATATCATCCAGGTAGACTAGGGCCTCCTTCCGATTCATATCTCTAACCACTACATTCATAAGTCTTTGGAACGTTGCAGGGGCTGCTGCTATTCCAAACGGCATGCGATTAAAACAGTATTGACCAACTTCTAGTTTAGAACGCAGTTTCTATCTTTGAATTTTCTTCCAATTCCACCTGGTAATACGCATTCCCTAAATCTATCGTGCTAAAGTATTTTGAACCATTTAGTGTGTCAATCATATCTTCAATATTTGGCATGGGGTATGCTGGCCGTTCGGTAATTTTATTTAATTGTCTGAAATCTAGACACAATCTTATTTCATCTTTTTCCTTCTTCCATACGCATACCATGGGTGTGTTCCATGGTGAACTACATTTCTTTATGATATTATTGTCCTCAAGGTTTTTTATCAAATCATATATCTTCTTTACCAGATAGGCCGGCTTTCTACGGGGTCTCATTAATATAGGTTTCCCAAACGTTTTTATACTATGCTTTAGCAAAATTGTGCACCCTATATCCCATTTAATCGCCATATCTCTTTATTTTGCTGAATTATTTCATATAGGGGTGATTTAATATCTATCTTCATTATTTCTCTAGCATTT
The DNA here is from genome assembly GCA_001938485.1 of Girardia tigrina. Classification (NCBI taxonomy): domain Eukaryota; kingdom Metazoa; phylum Platyhelminthes; order Tricladida; family Dugesiidae; genus Girardia; species Girardia tigrina. The sequence continues at coordinate 29,030 of MQRK01224867.1, forward strand.
TTACATCTGTCATTATTCTAATAAGTTTTTCCGAAGTTTGTGCCTAGACTGCATATTTCCTTACTATTACATAAATCAAAATTATTATTTTCATCTGATCGAGTATACTTATCTCTGTTCAGAAAAATTTTAAAGGCGTTCATAAAATCCATACCATATATTATTTTAGGAGACAACTTTTCCGCAATATAAAACTTTATCCGCTTTTTTGTTCCCTCTATTTCTAAATCTAAAGATATCAATCCCATAACTTTCAGTGGATTATCATTTGCACATACGATATTGTTAAAATCATTATATTCTATTTCAATATTTAAACTCTTTATTATACTTCTATCAATGACATTGATTCTGGCCCCTGTATCTAACAAACAATCGAAATATTTATCATTAATTTTTACAACTCTACTTGGCCTACCATTCATTTTATCAAAAACTATTTTAAACATGGGAGAGCGTGAGAAATTTTGTTATATTTTTATTTACATTTACAACCGATATAGTAGATATATTAAAATATTTAAAAGAATCATTTATACAATTACAATTTGATGGTGCAAGAGCGGGCGCAGCGATTTTGTAGCTGTGGCACGCCGGTGACGGGGAGCGAACATCCGGTCGGGGGTCACATTTAAAATTTGCACCTCGAGAATCGGGTTGATGACGATCGTGAGAATGGCCTTGATGATCTGCAGCTGCACGGCGTCCCCGGAATGGCCGTCCTGAAAGGCGTCACAGATGAACACGATGATCTTATCGATGAGTCTTTCATTGGAGGAGTCGCGATAGAGCGCCGAGTTCGAGATGTGACCGTATGCATTCAGTTTCTGGAGACAGTCGAGTGCGATCACGATAATTCTCTGAGACTTGCACGAGAACGCCATTTCGAATGACCGAAAGAAGCGCGGATCGTTCATGAGAGTGTCGACATCGGATTTGATCGACGGTAAGACGACGACTGATTGGCCGTTTGTGTCGGTAATTTTCTCTTTCAATTGCGCCAATACGTTGTCGCAACATTTCTTTAGTTCAGAGTTATGAGACCTTTTGATTTCTTTGTCGTGGAGAATTCGCGGCTCAGTGTCTCTCAGCTCACGATACCAATAATTGATTTTATTGAAACTGATCGATTCTGTTAAGTCGAAACACAAAATCACCGCCTTAGCGCCGCGATAATGCATTCGTGTCATTGACTGATATCGCCCGCTCCCTGCCGTGTCCCAAATGCCCATTATAATCGGAATATTATTGCTGTTCTTCAACTGGCGCGCGTGATAGGCCGCCCTCATTGTCGGTTGATAGGCGTTATTCGCCTGGAAATTCCCGTTCAAAAATCGATCGACTAATGCAGTTTTTCTAACGCATTCTTTGCCCAAAACAACAACTTTCAAGTCGACTTTGGTTACCATTACAATTCGAAATTAACGATAAAAATTCACACTGGATAAATTGAAAATCGAAGCAGAATTAATGTTTATTTATTTATCTTCACAAATTGATTCGAATTCAATGAAAAAATAATAATGGCGACTTCAATTTCTGTTTAAATCTTTTTTGCGTCAACAAAATTAAATTAATACATTTAAACAACTCGAATAATTAAAATAAACATATTGTCATTTGCACTGTCCGATTCACTCAAAAAAACCGATTACAAATTAATTTTCAAATAAAACCAAAAAAAGTATAATAGAAATTTCAATTTTTAAAATCCAAATTTTGAAGAATTAGATTTATTTGTGGAAATTCACAATAAGTTTGAGCCGGTTCTGACTGACAAGAAATATTCTAAATCTCGCTTTCTAGCACTAATTTTGAAGGCTTATTTCATCGTGAAACACAATTATTTACATTACAAATAAAGGTTCTAGAACTTTCTTACCCCTTATCATATAGCTCCCATCACCTCTCGTCTTGACGGAGCATGCCCATTTGGGGATTGTTTATATTCTGATATATCCACGGTTTTCACATCGTCATCCATTTCATTGAAGTCAATCGCTACCATGTTCCTCGAGTTACCGCCGAACCTTCTGTCGCGTTCACGGAGTTGTATTTGTCTTTTCTGAAAACATTGGTAACTAAAATGTCCCCTTTTCTTACAATCGGAGCAAGTGATATTTTGGCATTCCTGTCTGATGTGGCCATATTCTTTACATGCATAACATTTCACTTGCCGAATGGGGCAATTTCTCATAATATGACGTTCTCTTTGGCACGACCGACAGATTAGGTTTTTTCGGTATAACTCTCTTCCTGGCATTCGTCTTTGCATGCTGTTCCATTGTTCATTCCTCACTGACGCTGGAAAATCTTGCTTCTGTTTAACAATTACCAGATATGAGTGTCTTCTCTGAATCGTTGAAATGTCTTGGGTTTCTTCCTTCTCGATTATTTCCATTTTATTGATAATATCTTTAATTTAATCGACTTCCACTGCGTTTCTGAGGGTTAATTCCCTTTTAATAGCATTGTTTTTTGTAATATGTACCAAAAGTATGAATTAAGTTCTGTTTCATTCCATTTGTGGCTTCATCAACTTCTTAACCATTAATTCAATTTTATCAAAATATACCTTTGCACAATCCAATCATTTTTCATATTTGTATAAGGATATAAGATCTTGTATTAGAGATGACGGTATTGTGAACGCTTTTCTTAATCTTTCCTCGAATTCTGTTATCTTCGGGTCCACTGATTCGTATATCGCGCTTAAATCTTTGGTGATGAACGCTTTGACCAAAATTCCTTGCAGGTGTTGGTTCGTGCCTGATACTTCAAAAAATCTCTTGCATTCCTTGATAAACTCTTCTAAATTTGAATCCACCGCAATCTTTGCTGGAACCAAATTTTGTAAATAATTAGGCGTGGTCGCCATGTTAGTACATAAGAATAATTTATAACAATTTATTTAAATCCAAATTCAAATTGTGTATAACAATCAATTATTTAAACAACACACCGTAAATTAATTTAATATTTAATTAAAATAATTTCGAGAGACTTCAGAAAATTCTAGAATCGATTGTTAATATTGATTTTAATAGATTATAGTATTAAGATAAATTATAATAAAGATAATTCCTCACAACGACAATAGAAGTTCCTATTAATCATGTATAATTAAATTATTCAAAAATTTGAAATTGAATTTGGAGCTTGATTTGATCTAAAATATAAAAAAGTAGAGTTTTTTCACACAAGTTTTCGCCAGCAAAAACACGCTATTCAATATTTGATCACGAACTAATCCATGACGTGACACATCCAGGCTCGAAAGCTACCTACTAACGAATGCGCTCCAAAGTTATCTGGCCCCTTATGCTCAAATACATAAAACTATGGTGTCACATCTGTTTCCAATGCCCGAACTATTTGATCACGAGCAACATTCACTACCTTGAAGGACCTCAGTTACTTCCAAAAACCGCCCATTAACAAAGGAAAGCTGTACTTTGACACATAACTCCCTGAGTGAATCATGGCAGTACTCGGCCAAGGCCTAGGAGTTCACACCTTCCAGACAATCCATGACGTGACACATCCAGGCTCGAAAGTTACCTACTAACGAATGCGCTCCAAAGTTATCTGGCCCCTTATGCTCAAATACATAAAACTATGGTGTCACATCTGTTTCCAATGCCCAAAAACAAGGTTACAAAGCACATCAAGCTACCTACCTTGACGTATCCCACAAGCAATCGGTTTGACACGGTGTACATGGGCATCGTTGGACCACTTCCTATATCACATGCTACCAGTACATCCCCACCGTTTCTGACAGAAACACCAGGTAGCCCGAAGCCTTCCCCATAAGAACTCTAGCCAACGAAATAATCTCTGACATATTCCTCAATCACTGGATATAACGATTCGGCATGCCGAAAAGGATCATCATAGATCCAGGGTGACAATTCCAGTCGGAGTTATTTAGGGACCTCACCGAACGGTTGGGTATCGAGAAAATCAGTACCACCGCGTAGCACTCGCAAACTGACAGTCTCGTAGAACGGTCTTACAGCACCGTAAAAAATTCGTTCCGAACGCTAGCACGTTCACACGACTGGACGAAACAATTACCACTCATCTTTATAGACCGGAGAAACATTCCCCAAAGCAGATATGGGACCTCGCTTGCAAAATTACTCTTCGGGACAAACACTTCGTTCAACAACGAGCTATTTTTCAATGAGGCAACAAGGAACGATGAGATGCTCACAGCGGCAAGCGACCACATTCTACGACCCGATAGAATTCCGCCTAATCCTGGATGATTGCACTTCTTCGTCCCGAAAGAACTTGCCACCGCAAAAATTGTCTGACTCCAAAAAGAAACCGCCATCTCTCTAGAAAGTCGCTACACCGGACCACACAAGCTTCTAAACGTAGCACTCAACAACAACACAGCCAAAATTTTGACTCACGTAAAGGAGCTCACTGGGAATATCTACAAGCTCAAGCCCTGCCTACACTTAAAGGACTTCACCATGGAAGAAACCAAGTCACAGACAGACAACAATTATTCCAACGAAAAGAAGACACGACCGCCTCCCTACAAAGGTAAGATAACAACAAGACGCTAATTTTAAAGAACCATCGTCTGCCAAAGATGCTTCTGTGAAAACGCAAAGTAACAAATAGAACAATAACTCGCACCCCCATAACATAACAACAACAGACAACACACTATCATACGCCACAGCATCAACTGACATACACAACAATATTAACAGCACATCACACAAGAGACGACACATCACTATACAACACAGTACAGCTGCGTTTCGTCAAATGGATCACTCGACACAGCCAGCCTCTTAAACCAGCAGCACGGACACAATCCAACTTTGTTCTACATTCTTCGGTGGAGACTGATGGGGTGCTCCAATAAGTGAAACAGAAATAAAAAAAACTTTAAAAAAATTGTGTGATAATAATTAATGAAAATGCATAAAAAGTGTTACCATAAAAATTTTGCAAATTTGAAAATAATTAATGTTATAAAACAAAGATGTTTGTTATTCCTTCTGGAAATAAATGACACTTTATCACCAACTCAAAAGTCGTTCTCGTTTCGGATTTCAAATGGTGTGCATAATATACTTTTAGATGATACAAATATACCACAATTTTGGAGGAATAAAGGAAGCTATAAACAATATAATCGAAATCTTGATTTAATCCTTCGAGTCAGCACTTTTCCGGAACCTGCCGGAAACGACGAACGGACTGGCGTGCACAGGGCCGGATTTACAGTTTCAGGGGCCCTAGGCCAAAAAAATGGGGCTCTATTTTGAAAAATAAAAAATAATACCAAGTTTATTTTTGTTTGAAAAAATATAATAGTCGTTTAATTTACCTCAAAATTTTATTTCAATCAAATTTACATATTTTTTCTGTATTTTTCATTGACAAAATCGTTAATTAATGAATCAAAATCAACTGACCTCATTTTGTCAGCATTACTTGATAATAATGCAACATTATTTAACGTTTTTTGGGAAAGAGTTGATCGCAAACAATTTTTTGTTAATTTTAATTTGGAACATGACCACTCTCCAGAACAATTTGATATAATGAAACACATGAAAATTCTAAGTATTATTTCGGTATTAGGAAATGTAATCTCCATTTGTTTTTTCCTTAATAAGTTTATATAAATCCAAATGAGAGAAATGAGGAGCTTGGGTATTGAAATGATTAATAAAATATTTATGTATGTGTTCGATTTCAGAATATAAATTTTCGTCAATGTCTTCTGCGTAGTCTTCCACGAGACGACCAGCACAAATATTTAGTTTATCTTTATTGCTTCTTGTGTCTATTAAAAATGCAAATTTGTCATTCAATTCATGGTAGCATTGAGCTCTTTCTTTCAAATCTGTAGTGAGATTATTGACGATTTTAGGAAAACATTTTTCTTAAATTCTTCACGTGGACTCAACTTAAGTTCCTCTGAACAATTTTCACCTGGAAGAACTTTCATTTTACGGCGTCTCTTTTCTAAATAATCAGTATTTGGTAATAATCATGTAACATCTTGTTCTATTGAATCGAATTTTTCAGTTAATCCAAGAAAATAATCAGGAAGAGATGAATAAAGTTCAGAACATGTATCAAGAGTAATACTAGCATGTTGCAATGATTTGGAAACTGCATTCATTCGTTGTAAAATTTTATCTCACATTATTGTTTGTATGGAAAATTCAAAAGTTTCCATTTTTTATAGTAAATTTCCAGCCTCTGCTCTTGCTTTCGTTTCAAAACTTGAACTTACATTGATTGTAAGTAATGCTTCCATCAATTTGTTGTAGTTCTGGTAAATACATTTGACTGAGTCAGGATGAGCACTCCATCGAGTATTCGATAGTGATTTCAGTGAACTACTTCCTAATTGTTCCAAAATATTCCATCGCTTTGTAGAAGCAGAAAAAAATTGTACAGTTCTTGAACAATATCGAAAAAGTTAATTGCTTCGAAATTATAATTCATACCAACCTCTCCTACTAAGTTAAGAGAATGACTTGAACATGGCAATAATTTTGCAAAGTTATTAAGTTCCAAAGTTCTACTTTTCATGCCTTTATATTTTCCAGTCATATTACTGGCGTTATCATAAGACTGGCTTCTCCAGTTGCTGATTTCTATGTTCAATATTTCGTTTAAAAAGTTTACCGTTACATTTGCTAAATTTTCCCCTGTGAGATCATCCATATGGATGTAGTTGACAAATCTTTCAATTGGCTCATTGGCTTGATCTATGTACCTCAAAATCACACATAATTGATCTTTGTAAGTCACGTCAGGTGTCGAGTCTATTGATAAGCCATAATACTTCAATTTTAGAACATCATCGCTTATTGATTGCAATACTTTTCTTGACATCAATACGATCAATTCCTCATATGTAGTCTTCGAGATGTAGTTTGTTTTTCCAGAACCACTGTCACCATAATTTGTTATGTGCTCGTTCAAAAAAGGATCAAACTGTGCAATCAACTCTAGCAGACCGATAAAATTTCCGCTGTTATCAGTCCCAAATTTTCCATTCGAACCTCTAAAAGCTAAGTTTCTTTCAATCAATGTACAAATTACAGCCGTAACTCTTCTTAGAACCTCTCTCCAGTAGTTTCGCTCTTTACAAATTTGCAGTAAAAGTTGATCCTTTTAAATGCTTTTTTTTCTATGAAAGTATTTTAAAAAAGCTGTTTTGTGCTCAGATGAGTTTTCATGGCTTTAAATCGACGCCACGGAATTTTTCCAATCTTTAAATCCGATTGAAGCTAGAGCAAATTTTGAGGCTTCAAAAGGTACAGAATACACAACCCAATGTTGGTGAATATATAAATATATATTGGTGAATATCTTTCTATTTGATATTCATCATCTAGAGATTTTCGATATTTATCCCCTTTCAATCGTATTAATCAATGAAATAATCGAGCATGAATCGAAATCAAAACAATAACTCATTCTTCAATAATTTTTTAAATGTATAATTGTATCACAAATTTTTATTCACGTATTCTTTCAAACACGACCTAAATCAATTCATAATTTTTATGCACGAATGAGCCAAAAAATTCTTTTATTCACTTTCATCACAAATTGTGGTGATTCGGAGTGGCGATGATTAAAAATAATACGAAATAAAAAAAATAAATTGAAAACTTAAATCTGGTGTTTAACCTAAAAATAAATGGTGAACTTTTGAAAAACAAGAATCGATATTGATGTAATTTTTTTATAAATAAATGTTAATTGGTGCACCATCGCCTTTTCTCTTTTTTTCACATGACTGACGACTCATAGAACGATGTGTCCGGACTCTTCACAGCCCCACTCGAAGGAACCAGGAACTGCCGCCGGCTGTTACGAGAGCGAATATCTGAACCAGAACCAACCGTTTGCCACATAGTCAAACCTAAACCTGGGCTGTCATGGAGTGCTCGAACTACATCTCCAACCGGCGATACCCCACACGATCAAGAGGTGCTGGTTACCACAACCTAGTCCAGTGACCAGCACTTCACAAATACAAATTCAAATCTCAATACCCAATTCATTTTTTTACAAACGAATTCAAATTCCAATTTGATCACCTTTACACGAATTCATTTCATCTTTCTTTATTTCGATTTAGACAAACAACCAATTTAATCTCTAAATCGAAAATCCAAAAACGATAATTTTGGACAGAAAAAACCACTCACAAAAATTCGAAAATCCTAATCATATTTCTTTTTTTTGAAAATTTTACGACTCAATTAATTTGTTATACGAAACTTCAATTTAATCGCACAACAATTTTCTGGTAACAATAAATTCAACTATAAAAATTCATTTGATAATTATTTTTTATTTATTTATCTCATCAAGTTTTAATGGACAATAATTATTTAAGCGCACAATCAATTTTTATTTAGACTTTCAACTTTTTTTATAATCGAACAACATGATTAATTTGGGTAATTTATGAAAGCTTCTTTCAGTCACCAAGCCTGGTGTTGGAGAATCGGTCCGATGCATCAAAATGTTGTTCGACGAACTTTTTCAAGTAAAACAGGAGATAACAGGGCTAAACTATCAGCTCTAAATAACTACGATATAAAAGTCCCGAAAAATCCTTTCTATGATACAAGTGACAAAGATATTTCTTTAATTCCTCAAGGGGACATGTTAAATAGCATTAAGTCCTTTAACAGAATCAGTCAGAATTTGTTGGAAACAAAAACTTCAAGTGGTGTGCATAATATACTTTTAGATGATTCAAATATACCACAATTTGGAAGGAACAAAGGAAGCTTTAGACAATATAATCGACAATCTTTGTTCTCGACTGACAGTTATGATGATAGCGAGTAAGTTATTTTACTTAACATGAATTACTGTTTTATATCAAATAAAGATTGTATGTAAAAATTATATAGTTAGTATATAAAATCAAGAGTTCTACAATATTCTCTGATTTTCATAGATGAAGATAAATCTAGATTAATCTATTAAATGTAACTTAAATATAAACTAATTATTTATTTAAGTTTCACTGCGGCTTTAAATAAAAGAATTTAATTCAGGCTCAACATCGAATGAACATAAGTCAAAACTTCTTGCTAATCTTCTGACAGCCTGATTTTAGAATGCTTTGTGACCAATGTAAGTAAGTAATTTGATGAATCAAATCATTCGATTGATCTAATTCAACGAGAAATGTAAAATTTATTATAAAACTCTCTAAGGAGTCCCTCTTCTCTTAAGGTTTATTTGATAACGAAGAAACAAAATCGAAGCAATGATCACATGCAAGAATCTTCTGAGACAATTTGTGTCCAGTCGCTTTGGACGAATTCCTTTTTCAATCACGAAATAGTTTGACCTTGAAGAAGCTTTTAATTATGAAAACGATCACGTGTGTTCGAAGGAACCTCTATCACTCAAGGAAGACACTATGCCATTATAAAAAAATCGAAAAGATCACAATCCTTATATATATATATATATATATTGACATCATCAAACGTATTTTTAACTACTTTGTGAATATCACTTATATTTGTTTTTACAAGCACCTTACAATACACATTTTACAAATGTACTAATTGTACATTTTAAACTTTGTTTCGAATTATCAAAGTCGAAAATCTAATTGTTAAACCTTGACTTCCCTCCTAGTATTACTAAATCATAGCTTTTATTACTTGTATTAAGAGCACCAATATGGGTTTTCACACACTAATTTCTTTTGGACAACTCTCAGACAAGCTTCCAGAATTTGACATCTTGCTAAATTGATAATTTTTTGTTAATGTCTTGTTAATAAATAATAAATAAATCATTTTCATATTTTATTTTTAAAGTTCTACTTATAATTTCGGTAATAATTTTACCTAAATATTAATTTAATTTTAAAAATGATTATATTAAAAAACATTTATTTACTTAAAATTAAAAATCAGTTAAAAGTTATTTACTTTATTTAAATTTTTGATATTAAAATTTGAAACGATTTAATATTTTAACAGTTTTTATAATATCTACTGTAATTTAAAATGCAAACTATGATTCGTGAACATCCAAAATATCAATTTCCATCTGGGTGGGAGAAACACATTTGCAAATACTAAACTCAACATAAAAAATTTAAGATATTCCTCACAACTTGGAAAGAAAAAATAATCATTTCAACTGAAAATATTATTTTATCAATTTTCATTGAAAATTGTATGCATTACATAAATTATTGAAACTATGCTACTTATTTTCAGATATTTCAAACACAAATCAACGGACTCTCTTCAAGGCATTGGTAAGCAGCTGGACGACCGTCGGCCTCCATCGGAACAGAATGGTATATATTTAGATAAGCTAATTGTTAACCAAAAATAAATTCAATATTTTTATGAACCCTCACTGTTAGATTTTTCCATTAAAAATAAGATTTGGAATTCTAATTAAATCAACAAATACAAAATTTTTGCCATATTTGAATATTAAAATAAAAATTGTTCATGGGAATTAATTAAAAATAATAGGAATCTGTACTATTCTATACATATATTATAATATTTTGAGATTTAGATGTGATAGAGAATACTTTAGCACTACTTATTGTTCTACAAATACTCTTCATAAAAGCTCTCAATCCTTCAGAATATGATATTTTAATGAATTTTTTGCATTCTTCAAACAAATCGAAAACAGTTTGTGATTTGCAAGCTAATCTGGTATATAAATTTAATTGTCACGGGTGTCAAAACTCGTACATCGGAGAGACAAATCGTCATCTCAAAACCCGGATTAGCGAGCACTCGCAAATGAGTCGATCGAGTAAGGTTCTTGATCATTGGTTATGTTGTAAGGATGGAACCTCATCCATTTCAAAAGATGAGTTTTCTGTTTTACAAAATGGTTTTGATTCACATTACGAACGACAGTTTTGTGTTTTGTATTTGCATTATCGTAAAATATCAAATTAATTCATCTATAATACAAATAAGTACATATTATTTATAATTTAAAATTTTTAGTAAGAATTATTTTACGTGTTCGAATACATATGAATTTGGGTAGTAAATAATAATATTTAATTCTGAATATACCTTTTAAAGTTAATGTATCTATTAAATTGTATTATTAAAACAATTCAATATTCATAAAAATTTTCCAAATATTGCTGATGATGATGTATATAAACATCGAAACATGTCCAATAATTATATAAAAAAGATTTAATCAAATTATATTTTCAAATATATATATATATATATACTTAGGCTGTCCCAAAAGTCCTCAGATGGCCTTTAAAAACACAATAATATATCAACACAATATATATATATATATATATATATATATATATAATTATCATAACATTCCTCTTCTTTACAATGCCTTATTCATTCTATGTTTCATTGAAGAATTCTCCTTGTATTATTTTTACCTCAAAACAGTGGTAATGTAGTTTCCTTATAGTTTGGTATGGTCTTTCGTAACTATCAGATCCTTTCTTTCGTGAATCGATTTTCAGTAACAGCCAATCCCTTGGTTTAAAATTACGTGTAGCTGTAGTTTTTTTACTCTCTTCGAGGCGTTTAACATCTTCTACAATAGCTTTATTGTCTAGCTCATAATTTCTTTAACTATAAAGCGTTTATCATTTTCTGTGAATCAATTTTGTAGGACTTTATCCTATAATTTTTTGTTTAGAAGCATAAATTCAATTTTAGGAAATAATTCTACCTAATTTTTCGATCCCCTATCTTTCATATGTTGAACCTAATGCATCTCAAATTGTATGAAACTGATGTTTTATTATTCCATTCGTATTATGGAGGTAAGGACTTGATAATGTTACAATAATTAATCTTAATTTTGCAAATTCAAAAAATGACTTTGATTTGAACACGTTCCGGCGGTCCACGTTTATATATGCTGGTGATTTATATTTGCTGGTGTTGTAAGGTGAGAATAGCCGTTGCTTTTTCTTAATAATAAACTGCTGTTAAGTTGACATACCTACTAAATCTGTCAATTGTTCCAAAAAAATTTCGTCCCATTTATTCCTTCTAAGGTCAATAAAAATCAATATAGATATCATCAAATGGTCGTTTTAAACCAAATATATTGTTTTTTCTTTTGTAATTTCAGTATACGTCTTTGAAATTTGACAAACTGAACATCCCCGTACAATAATTTTGATTTTTTCATTAAGTCTGCCATGTCATTTTCTTCTTTTATGTATGCATATATTTTTTTTGAGTCTTGCATGACATAAAGTTTTATGAAAAAAATGGGATATAGTCATTCCTCACATTATTATGCGGCCCTTATATTGTTTAACCTTTTCAAGATGAATTTTTTCTACAAACAACAGAAAGTGGAATAGTAATTTATTGGACGGAGGAACAATCTGTTGATAACACATGCCTCACAAATGTATATGTAGTGGTCACTTTTATCGATAAAAAAGTACGCAATGTAAATCGTGCGGGTCCACGTCAATTGGTCGAGGAAAATTTGTCGGGGATTTTTTGTCGAGGCGACAAATCGTCGGGGATTTATGGAATTTTTTACATGAAAATTTTTTGAGAAAACATGGAATCTCAATTGTGTTTATACCATAAAAGTAGTGACCCAACAAAATAGCGCGATGAAAATGAAAAACTCGGGTAAATTTCAGAAAAGAATGAAAAATTCAAGTAAAATTTATAGACAATGAAAACTTCAATTTTAAAGTATTATTTAAAATATTTAACGAAAGTTTTAAATTTGATTTTAATCTTAAAATTAATATTTAATTATTTAAATTTCGATCAAGGAAATGAAAATTAACTAATTCTTCATAACCAAAAAATTATATTTTTTTATATTTATAATTATGTTTATATTTTATTCTATTATGTTATATTTTATTATATACAGATTTTTTTTCTAAAATTTACCTGAATTTTTCATTTTTTTCTAGAATTTACTTGAATCTTAAAATTAAAATTCGAAAGCCAATTAAAATTGCTTATTAATTTTGACGGATTAATCGTCATCTTCAGAATAACTAAAAAAATCAGTTGTTCTGAAGATAATATCATAAATCGCCCACGAATTGTCGCCTCGATAAAAAATCCCCAATGAATTGTCACCACGACGAATTGTCACCCCGACTAATTATGTCCCGACCAATTTTCCACGACCAATTGACGAGTTCCCAATCCTGCCCCGTATAAATAGTACTTGAATTACTACATAAAATGAAAAATTACCAATAATTATTTTCTGATGATGCAATATCCAATTTTGTGATTTTTCATGGATTTCGATACATATGAAATAACTTGGTCTTCACCTTTTTCATTTCTTTGCACCAAGGCAGCTCTAAAGTGCCAACTGATTCATATGTATCTAGTATAAACTCTTTTGCATAATTTGGATAGCACATATCAAAGTGCTTTTAAAATTCTCGAAAGCCTTCTCATTAGATTCAGATCAATAAATAGAATATTTTGCACTTCCACAGATTTCTTTTAATGGTTTGGAAACTTGTGAATAAGTTTTTATAAACTTTCGTTAATAATTACATAATCTATGAAAACTGCTCAATTTCTTCACACATTTTTGTTTCTCATATTCTGCAATTGATTTGATCTTTCGGGATCGGCCTTGATTCAATTTTTATTTACGATAAAACCTGAAAATTAAAGTTCTCTTTGAAATAATTTACATTTTCTAGATTTATTCGTAGTCTAGCATTTTGAATTTTAGAAAATAATTTTTTTAATCGTATGTTCCGTTTAGGTTTATGAAAATATCAAAATATCGTCCAGATATACTACAGCTTCTTTCTATCACATTTCTTTCAAAGCATCTGTTATTAGTTTTTGAAAAGTTGCTCTAGCTGCTGCAATACAAAATCTCATTATTCTGAAACAAAATTGTACTGTTTAAGTTGAAAAAGCAATTTTTAACCCTTTTGATTCTTCTAATTCAAATTGATAATATGCATTACCCAGATAAATTGAACTAAATAAGTCCTTCTTAAAGCATCCAGCATCTCATAAATGTTAGTCATAGGAAATGCCGGCATTTCTGTAAGCTGGTTTAACAGTCTAAAATCCCAACAATCGGATCACTATTTTGTCTTTTTTTGATACACACACCATGAGTGTTTTCCAGGGAGATGAACAATTCTCTATTATTCCATGTTGCTTCTTCTATGTCAATTTCTTTTTTACTAGATTTACATCAAGGTTTCTGAGAAATTGGTTTTCCTGAAGTTATAAGGCGATGTTTAACGGATATATTTTCCCAATATCCAATTTTATAAGACATACATCTGTACAGTCTTGTTTCTTCCACTTACTGTAGTTTCTCTCTACCATTTCAAAATCTCTTTCAAGCTTCATATTTATATTTTCTTATCTAAGTGTTTAAAGCACATATATTTGAACCCATGGGATCCATCAAACTATCATTTGAAGAAGTGATTTCTACTTCATTCGTCACAGTTAAAAATATTAGATTGCATATATCGACGTAATATGAAAGGTATATGTACAAATTTACACTCCTCTTCACTAGCTTCAGACACATTTGCACTTTCTCCAGCTATTTTTCGGGAAAAAATCTGATGTCTGATCTTACGTCGATCTATCCAACCTCTAGCAATTTTCTCATTGCTATTATCAAAGCTCCTACTAAAGTCAAATGCTGTAAGGCATAGTTTCACTTTTAATTGGAATGTTTCTGTCACGTTACTACAAGAGGGGATGACTCATATAATACATTTCTTAGCCTTCGAATGCATTTTCTTAATACACCGCTTACTAATTTCATCCTATATGATAGTGTACAAATGATGATGATACCAATATCTTTCATCTTCATGTTTATGACTCAACATAGTCAATAATTTCCTTTTTCTTGGTCCTCTCCAAAATGTGTAATTTACGCTTGTTGGGAATCATGGTAACAAAATTTTAAAAAACTGAAATACAAAAAATGTTTTATTTTTAAACTAGAAATTATGCAACAATCATTTTTTATTTATTAGTCCAATAAAACTTCTTTATAGAATGTGTCAATAAAAAATTTATTTATAAAAGTAGTTTCAATGATTAAAGATATAAAGTAAAAATGTTTAAATATATATTAGAAGACTACAATAGTTATAGATATAAACATAAAAATAAAACTTAATCTATTCAATTCCAGATTCCATAATAATTCCGGATTTTGACATCAGACAACTACCGCTAAAATTCTTGGTAAATAAATATTTATAAATATGTTTATTCTCATAGTTTTATATTGTAAATTAAATAATTATCATTTTTCAGACATCAAAATCTCGAGAATATTGACAAATTTATTCTGATTTTTTAACAAATAAAGACATCATTTCTTTGGCATAATAAATATTCCTTATCATTAATAATATAATAATAAAAATAGTAATGAAAATAATAATAATAAAATCCTAAAAGATACAGACGCGAGTGCCTCAGTTCGATCTTATTATTCATTAGAACTGTTATTTAAAGAGAATTAAGATAACTTTAATAATACAATAACAACAAAATAAAAGAGGTTGATTTATAAATAATCAAAGAGCATCTTGTTTCTGTTACTTCATGACCAATTGGTCAATGTTACGTTGCAGAATCGTATCTTTCATAGCGTTAAACACCGTTTCAATATTCCGCTGATCGACAGCCGTTGTAAAATGTCGATAGAGCGTTCGTTTTTTCGAAGGAGTGGGCTGAGCAATAACTGAGGGTCTACCTGCGGCGTTTTGAGCTCCAATATTAGCGTTTGGTGATCGAGAATGAGCGCCAGGGTTATCGACAAATGAAACAAATGTATCAACTAGAAACTGTTGAACATTACTAAGATTATGAGGATCAAAATTGGAAGGAAAATCTGGAAATTCATTGCGAATATTTGAAATTTTATTGGTAACTTTTTCCGTTAATACGTCGGTTTTATTGAAAAAAATGATAACAGAAACTGAAAGAAAATACTGAACGTTAATCAAATCTTCAAAAACTCGCATGGCTTCGCGCAACTTATTCCTGTGTTCTTTAGACATTTTGTCATAGTAATGTTCATCGAAATGACTACTGGCAATTAGAAACAAAACACTATTCATATCTTGAAATACTTGACACCATTTTTTTCTTTCTTTTGTTTGACCACCGACATCAATAAAAACAATACAAGCTCCGTGAATATCAATCTCTTCTTCTATGATAGAATCAGTGGGTTTCCGAGACCAAACAATGTCTTCATTTGACGGTTGAAAATTCTGAATTAATAGTCAATTAAAATAAATATATCTACATAATATGAACAAATTAATCACTACAGACAAGAATGAATAATCACTTTAAAGAATACTTAAAGGAAACTCAAAATGTACCTAGCGCAAATATTATCAAGTTAAAATTAATTCAATTTCGATATGAATTAGATTATAATTCTTACAATTTTAAATAAGCATTGATAATCAAAAGGATTATCGAAAACTTTACAAACCCTAAGAATTCTCAAATAGAAATGAATAATTTACGATCAAATGAAATTCAGCAATAAATAATGTTACAATCATCATCTTGAAATAAACTAAAGCATAGTTCACTGAGTGGCCTTGCCAATCGATTTACAATATTCAAGTATATTATGTTGATTTGGCTGAGATTTGATGACCGGATATTTGATAAACATTACTTATCGAATTTTTATATAATTACTGCCTTTTATCTTAAATTTTATAAATTAAGTCAATACTTTTTGTTCGATAAAACATTGAAAATTGTTTTCTCCAGTCTACAGGACTTGCTACTCCCAAATCTTCTAATATGAAAGACTTTCAAACGTTGATTGTATAAAATTAGGATCATTAATGAAACTCAATTATTGCTTGACTAATCAAATAATCGTAACGATTTTGAAGTTAATCGAGAAATGATGTACCATTCGCTGATCTTGGATCATTTGAATATAAATATACTTTTAATATTACCGCTTAAATACAAACAATCAAAATTATTTCTTTTATAAATAAAATAAATATTATTTTAAAAAAGTGAAATCTCAGCATAACAAAGTTTACAGAACTGAAATATTTTATTTTACTGAATATTCGTTACGTTTTTAAAGTTTATGGGAAATAAATAACAAATGTTCTATACATAAAAGTTCGTCACTTCAGATATCGTTTAAAAAACCAATTTTATTTTATTTTTAAAACAGCAATCTAAAATGTTAGTATTGAACCATTTTATTTTTCACATTTTTTAAAATTAAATTCTCAAGATATAATTGATTCATATCTATTGCTGTAGTCATTCTGTTGTATTAATCATCTGATAACATCAAATAGAAAAATTACTGAAGTCAATATGCTTGAACTCCATTTCTCTTCAACACTCAGTGTACGGAAAGTCCGTTGCAATTCTCAAATATACAATTTCTGTCAGTATCAGTTTATTTTGATAAGCTTGTTCTTTACTTGTCCCAAGAATTGCACCGAACTTTCCGGACATCTTGTTTATTATCAGTCAATCTATGTTAACATTATTTCATCTGAACGTCTGAATAAAGCCTATTTTTTTCATTCTTTATATAAGAGGCCATCTTTAAGCAATTTTAAAATCCAAACGCAATATCAATTAGATATTATTATAAGTGACTGGAGTTTATATTTATAATTTAAATTTTCGAAGATTACGAATCAATTAATAACCACAAGATTTATACATTACATATTATATTAAATATTACATTTTAATTGCTTGATTTATACTTTTGTTCAAACATTTTAATGAAATTCATTATTGGTGATTAACTTCTCTTAATTTTTATAAAATTAAAGTTTTCATCAAATCATTCTGCTTATTATCGCTGTGTCTTTGTATGAACTGTAGATGAACTACTAATATTGATCTCACTTGATTAATCTTGTCTTTCATAAATTTCTTTTACTCAGTTTCAAACAGCATGTTATAATCAACAGTAAATTACCGTTATTCTTTACAAAAAGATAATCAAATCAAAAACTGCATTTCCAAAGTTAATATAAATTCTAAAATTTATCGCTTAAAATTCTTAGTAAAATTATTACATTAACTTAAAATAAATTTAATAAAACTGTCAATACTAAGAATACATTTATGGCATTTGCAATTAATCAAAATTAAAATCAAAATGTCTAATTAGTTCTTATGGTTTTTAGAACAATTTTCTATCAAAATAAAATGACGAAGTGTTTCAATAATTATTTCATTATTAATAAAATAGTTTAAAACGAAAAACACCGAAAAGAAAATCGTTAAATAACATAATAAATTAGTAACAAAATATATTAAATAACATTTACCGAATAATTTGACATAAGGAAAGCAGAAGAACGCATCATGTCAAACAATTTCAAAGTAAAATTATGTAGAATTGTTTTCCGTTGAATATTTCTCTCTGTTTTATAACAGGAAAATATAAATCTATACGGAGATAAAATTTTAATACAACCAAATGTGTTAACAGTGATCATCTGTGATCAGTGAATGCTTTGCATTCAACTTTGAGCTAGAATTAAGCGATAGAATAGATCAATTTATTTAAATGAATAACTTATACAACATACGATTTAAGATGTCAAAAAATTAATGAAAAGTTATGTTAAATTTTGATACATGAAAACGTTTTCAATACTGAAACCAAAAAAGTGAAAATTATTTTACTTTTACAGTGTTATAAGTTCTGTCCGAATCCTTTCTGTCTTCTTCACTCCCATAACCATTCTCGAACATAGGTTATTGAAGTCCTGTAGTTTCTGTATTCTCTTTTCTGTAGTCCTCCAGTTTTCACTACTGTAATAAACTACAGGGAAGATACAAGTCTGGATAATTTTCTTCTTATTCCTCTGGGCTCCTCAATATATGGCTACCACATCCAAAGGATATAATTGCATGTAAAAGACTTACGTTCCATTGCAAAATGGACTCCACAGAGACGAACATATTTCAGAGACTGTGGAGAGCCACTATACCAATTGAAAAGAAGATCAGTGGAAGGAGCAAACAAATGATGAAGGAATGCCTCCGTGTCGATGTGAAATGGTTATTCGGCAAAGATGCTGATTACAATGAATTTGTACAACACATTATTCGCCGAGACCCAAGCATTTCACAGAGCACATACATAGCTGGACTCATTAGGAAAGGAAGATCGGAAAGGACAGCAACAAGTTTATCCAAACTTATCTTAGATTTCGGACTTAGTATCGCGCCAAAAATAATGCGAAGGATATTGGAACACATCTTGGCATCAGACGAAGCAGTGAAGGAAGGAACAGACGCGTATTACGACGATATCAAAGTGAATACGAATAAAAAAAAGACCAATCAGCTAATGTCGGTACTCACTCGATTCGGTTTAGAGGCTAAACCCCCAATGACGATAAACGGAGGCAGAGTGTTGGGACTGGCTGTGAAAGAAACAGTAAACGGAGAGCTCAAATAGCAGCGAGACGGACCACTCCCACAACTGCCACATCAAATAACTCGTCATAATCTTTTCGCGTGGAAAGGACACTCCCCAGTGAAGGATGGTTGCGTCCATCGTCCAGCTTCATAAAACGAAATGCCAGTGGAGGAGATTAGGGCACCAAAGTGGAACCGCAGGTAGCAGCACTAGCACGACAACTTGCAGAAAGAATTAAGTCGGAAGATCCCGTTCAGGGAATCTGGGAATCCTGCAAACTGATGAAGGGAGAGTGTAATGCAACACCAGCTCGATTGCAGTAGGGGTGGCCGTCGAGATCGGCACAGAAATTGTGGAGGACGCATGCTGGCTTCGACCGAAGAGTGACAGTAACCACATTAATCTTTCAAAGCATGAGGCCACGAATCAAGCTCTCAAAGAAGTATTGAAATGGGGCCTCCGAAAGTTTGAATTATTCACTGATTCAGCCACAGTAAACAAGTGGCTCACTGCAGCTTTGTCCGGAGCAGAACCAGTTCGATCTCAGGCCCTCAGTGAGTAGAAATAAAATAGAATTAATCTTTTCAAGCAGGTAGTCCAGGAGGAGAGCTTCATAGTATCAATTAGGTTCATTCGATCAGAAGAAAATAAGGCGGACATTTTGACTCGTGTACCAAGTAATTGGTTAGCAGTAAAAAACGAATCAATCGCAGCATCGGCAATCGAATCAGGAGAGCAACAAGAGAGTGATGACCGCTTAAAGAAGTTGCACGAAATCCAACACCTTGGGACAAAACGCACTATGTTCTTGGCAAGGAAAGTGTGGGGACGAATAAAGTAACAGAGGTAACAAGTAAAATCATTTGTGAAAAAATGCGACCAGTGCACGTCAATCGATCCAGCACCGGTTCGTTGGGAGAAAGGAGAAATCGGCACCAAGAAGACGTGGCAACGGTTGGCGGTAGATGTAACATATGAATGGAAAAAATTCCTAACGGTCGTAGACTGTGGCCCAGGACGATTTATTATATGGTGTGAAATTAAGTCCGAAAACGAGGAAGAGGTTTATAAAGCATTATATAGTATTATATTCGAATTTGGATCTCCAGAAGATGTATTACTGGATAATTTTAGCACTTTCAGAGGAAACAAGTGCTTGATCGATGGTGAGTATGGGCGAAATTCAGATGCGTGAACCGACAGAGCGAAAACGGAATTGTAGAACGGAGCCACCGCAGGTTCAAAAGAATGGTAGCTCGAAGTGGTGGTCAGGTCTGGGAGATGATCGCGTGGTACAACGCAACACCAAACGCGAATGGTATAATTCCAGAATCAACGGTGTTAGCGCAAAAACAGAGATTGCTTCTGTCGAAAGATTTCTCGTTAATGCAACCTCATCCACAGAAAGAATTGAAGAACGACAATTTGACAGTAGGAGAAAAATTATTTGTTAAGCCAGCACCGCCGTTCAACTGTACTAGGAAGTGGGCACGGGCAACTGTTACCAAAGAACCCCAGTGAATCGCATAGAAGTGAAAGGAATGTCATACCACATCAGTCACGTGATGCGTGCAACCCCAATGTCTACAAAACGAACAGGAATCGGCAATCAGGAAAGTAATACATTCGACTCGACGAGAGTAGCGAGGATCGAATGGGAGAGCGACGAGGAGAGGAGTATACAGAAACGAACAATCAGCAAGATCCGAAAGCTGAAGAACGGCCTCGCCGCATGGTGCGTCCCAGGATTCGACTCAACGACTTTGTCTGTGCTAGCACTCAGATTCTCAGTGACGACAAAGTGCCTCCTTGCTCGAGCAGCGTATGCTTGTGTGCCTTGAAGGTGTTGGGTATTCGAAATAATTTTTGTTAATAACTTTAAACAAACTTTCTAATGTAAATGTCTGACTCCTTTTTAAATGGTTCTTCCAACTTTGTAATGAATATATAAATTTGATTAACCCTCTCTTGAGGTTTCAATCCAAATGAATCTCGTCGGAGATTAGTTTCAAAATATTAATAATAGTAAAAACTCAAAGGAATTCTAATTCAAAACTTTATTCAATTGACTCACAATGATCTTTCGGAATAGTACAATGTATAAATAACGATGGAGGATTACAAGATATTAATCAGTATATAAAATTATATTGTTAATGTATATGTTTTTTAAGTTAAATATTTTTCTAGTTTTGTATTTAACAAAATTGAGGTATTTATACCCGTTTTTTTATTAATATTAAAGTAAATTTAAATAAAAATAAAATTTTTAATTAAATAAATTAATTATTTAAAATTGAACTTAATTGCCCAGATTATTTTTTGATTATTTTATTTGTTTATTTACCATTGGTTTCTAGGAAAATATTTGTATTTCAAATTAATATATTTCTAAAGATTAAAATGTCACATTTCCAACCGCTCCCTATGATGAGCGTAATCGCCCTTTTAGTTTGATGAATAAAATGAGTGAGCAGGAAGGCTCAACTCATTATTTTTTTGAAATGTAAATTTTAATTATTTTTTTGTGTATATATTAATTTTTTGATATATATATATATATATATATATAATTATTTAATAAATGATAATAATATTAAAATAATAATTTTAATAATAATATTAATTTAAATAATAATATGATAATAATAAAATAATAATATTAAAACTAATAATAATATAAATAAAAAAATGATAATACATATATTAAATTTAATAAAATAGAAAATAAATATTTTTAACATAATGTTTAAATACAAATAATAATAATAAAAATAGTAATGATGATAACAATAAATTAATTATCTTTTAAGCCTTTAACGACTTTTGGCGCCCAAATCAGGAGTACCCCCTTAATGAACGGGTCCCTGAGGAAGAAGGAAAAACTCTTTAGAAAGGAACTAAATAAAAATAATAATAATTGTTTCATATTAATTTTAATAAAATACAATAGTAATAAAAATATAATAATAATGAAATAATAATAATAATAATAGTATTAATAAATTAATAATATTAATGGTAATAGAAATTTAAAAAAATATAATAATTATAAAATAAATAATAATAATAAAGTAATAATACTAAAAATAATAATAATAAAATAGTAATAATGAAATAATCATAATTTTTATTATACAAATTAAAATATAATAAATAATACTAAAATAATATTACACATTATTCAATAATAATATTTATACATTTTGCATATTATCTCTAATAACTACCCCGAGTCCCTGAGCACTGAGCTCAAACAAAAGAGTAGTTACAGAACTACACATTTTATTTTATTTTTAAATGTTTATTTTTTTTAATTTATTTTTAGGAGGGTAAGGCGTTTATTTATTTTAAATTTTACAAATATTTTCATTTTCAAAACCTTAACAAAGGCAAGGGGGCGTGTTATTAATTGTGATAAATTATTAATTCATTTGTTTTAATCGGTTATTTTTCGATGGGGAGTTTGGGTTTAAATAAATACTTGTGACGAATATTTATTTTTTTCTGATTTATACGACATTAATATATTTATATATAACCCTGAAATTTAAATTTGTTTAAATTTGCAAGATTCTGTAAATGTTATTGATAATTTAGTGTAGAAAATTAATACTGTTGAAACGAATCGAAAATAATCGAATTTGAAAAAGTAAAGATATTATAAAAACTAGTGTTTAGCTTGAGTTAACTCACACTAACAAGTTTAATGACTCCTTCTCTAATGTAGCCCCGTTTACTCAGTTTATTACAACACAACTGTATTATGTTATATATGTAGTTGTATCTGTCCTGTTGATCGACTTTTGCAGTTTAAGCTCCTACAAAATCAAAAATATTTAAACAAAATTGTTTTTTTTATTGTTTAAATTTTATATAAAAATTGATTTAATCAATCAATATTTGTGATCGATCAAGTGATATTCACTTCCGGATGAGCGAGACATAACTAACATTGAATAGAGAAATTTAAATTTTGCTAAAAAACGTTGTGGTCGATCTCTGCATGCTGTGGAGGTGAACGTGGGTAATACTTTAATCTGCAGAAATATATTTTACACTTACATTATTAGCGCCATGTTGTTGGAAAACTACTAAAATCGTAAGCTAAATTTTAAGTCATTTTATATTTGACCTTGTAACATCGAGTTACATAACATTCCACACAAATTAGTGTATATATAATCTATTTGTATTCAGCTTTGCACTCTTTGTAACCTCGAGCTGACTTATCGTGACCTTGATTTTTATATTGGTTTTGGAATTCTTTCATTATTTTTTTAATGATTTGTATGTATTAATAACCTTTGTATGTTACATTTTTATTTATTGTTCCTCTAAATATCTTTTATACTCTAAGTATTCATAGTTCTTATGCAGAATTAAAATTTTTCATTTTTATAAACTTTTTATGTTATAACTTTGACAATTATCTCGATATTGACTTCGGATATTGATCTAAAACCATTTTTTTTAGAAATGGTTGTGCACCACTACTGAAAACATAAGGAATGATTTTTAATCAATAGAAATAACCACAGTATGTTACCGCTAAAAAACACATTTCAGGAATTAGTCGCGACAAAAATCATGTATTTAAAAATATAAAATATTTTAAATGAATTGCAAGGCATACACAAAATAAAGTATATTTTAAAAAAAGTAAAGAAAATCACATATCACTAATTATATTTTTGCCAAAATCTATTTGCAAGATTGACTGAATTAAATGAAAAATATCAAAATTAAATCAAGAACCACAAACGACAAATATTTTATAATTAATCGATTGATATGTATCCTTAGTGTGAAGTGAAAATAAACAAAAAACAATTGTAACGAGACAAGCTGGAGAATATTTCGAATGGAAATGTGTTTGAGTGACTCAAGTCTAATCACGAGAATCAAGTAATAGTGCTAAAAGAGTTTATAGTTCAAACAAATTTAAATAACTAATACACGGAAACAACAATAAAGAATCATCGTTTAGAAAAATCATATTATATAATTTACAGATTAAAACGGATTTAACTAACTCTAAAAATGATTCCGAAGAAAGAACATTGTTCTCCTATTTTAAACGACTTTCATTAGTAAGATATGGTACACAAATAATTAATGAATTTCCATCATGTTAATAAAAGCGTCTTTTTTGCAAATAGCAAATATAACATGACGCAATCGGCTAACAAAACTAAACTAACATTAACCAAACCTCATCTACTTTTCATTAAAAATGATTAGTGCAATGAAAACTAGTAACATTGAACTGAGCTATTTTTGTATTCAAAAATACTAAACCGACTAAACGATAAATCGAAAAAAAACATTTAAGTGACATAAGGAACATTTTTTGGCAGATAGAGAACTAAAATAAATCAACAATATTAAAAATCTTTTACAAAATTTAAAATACCACAAAATATTAAATGAATCAATATTATCGCACAAAATTAAAGAATCGATAAAATCTTTCATTAAAATATAAGTGTATGTTTAAATAGAAGTTTTAATTAAAATAATTGTATCGTATTTTAATAAATGTCAAATAAGTGCTACAAATAAAACGATAAATTATTTTACTACAAATAGAAATTATTAATTTGAATTAAACTATAGTACAACTTCTTAGACAAAATTCATTTATGATCTTTTAAAAACTGGAGTGTACATTAAAAAATTATTTATGACACACGGTTTATGTCAAACAAAACCAGGTACGAGTAAATAAAATGTGATTTTTCTATTCGATTCTTCCTGAGATTACTTCCAAAACTGACTTCGGTGTAGTGAAAATTACCTTAGAAACCGATGCAGTCATCACACCAGGCGGCATGACAAACAATTTATCTCTCAATGTTAAAATGACCTTTCAAACAAATTTCGTATAACCTGTGAACAATCGGTGTATTATGGAATATCTTGTTAATTACTTTTATCAATGACTTGCTTAAAGCACGAATTGTATATGTCCTTTTGAAAGAACAGTATTTTTATATGGATTTCAATTTCCAGAAATAAAAAACTTCGACTTCAGAAATAAACAAAATTTATATAAATATCAGAATGAATTAAGTTAGTTAAATTTTATTCGAAATAGAAAAATACATTCATATATAATGAATACTAATGTATAATGAATAATAAAAATATTTTAATATTAAACAAATATTCCTTGAAAAAATATATATTATAAAAGCCCAAGTCACTCACTGCTTCACTAACGCTGACGTAGTTACTAAGAATAGATTTTATTGATTATTCACTGTAGTGAGTGTTTTATTAGAATCTAGACATT
>MQRK01224867.1:54961-65995 GCA_001938485.1 Girardia tigrina
TTTATTAATATACAATCATTTCTTTATTGATTATAAAATCATTTCAAAAATTTACCTTACAGCGTTAGTGAGGCAGGCAGTGAGTGACTTGGGCTTTTATAATATAAAAAAAATTGAACGCCCGGCAAGAGAGGGCCGCGAAGCGGGCCGAGCGCGCTAGTTTTAATATATTTCCACAATTTAATTGAACCAAATTAAAAATGTACATGAAAACATTTCAAAATGTATACTTATTACGTAGCAAACAAATACATTTAAATAAATGGTAAGGCCTAAAAGTTATTAATTATTTCCAAATGTACATGTTTAATAGAACATGATCCTGTCGTGGTACATGTGAAAATTGTCATTAAGCGATGAAGATTACACCTAGAGCTGCAATGAAACTGAAGTATGCTGCCAGAAGAAATCCATTTCTGTCATCATAAGAACTGCCATATGAACATGACACCTCAGGTGGTATTGTAGTGACTGTCAAGACTATAAGGAACTGCTTAAAATCTATGAAATTGAAAATTTTTGTTGCAAAACAAAAGCCTTATTGGATTGCCTTTCAAAGGGCTAGACGAGTGAAGTGGGCCAAGTCCCATTTGTCTGAGTCTCTAGCTTTTTGGAAAACTGTTGTTTTTACTGATGAAATACATATATCTCTATTTAATAAAGGAAAGAGAAACAAGGTCAGAGCTCACTGTCCCAGAACAATTTCATAATTGATAACCACCAGTACTAATGTAAAGAATAATGAAATAACACTGCAATACTGCCAGAGTTTGATATGCTCAATGCCAAGGAGACTGAAGTCTGTCATCCACGACATGGGATTTCCCACAAAATATTGACTTGCATGCAATGCAGACATGTTCCTGTCCCTCTACTATTGCTATTCGGCCTTCATTGTTACTGCATTTAATATTTTTCCATTCATTATTATGGAAATACATGTTTTCCACCTGGTGTCTTTAATTCAATTTCCCCCACTGTACATATTTTATCTTAAATACCTATCTTTAACAATATCTTACAGACTTAAAGGTTAGTATTCCAATATTTTACCTTTAACTGTTATCAAAGTGTTCTGATAATAAATCGAACGCATCATAAGTTGGATAATGTCTTGCATCATCATGCATAAACCAATAATTCTTGTTTTTTTTCTGACGCAGAAGGATACATGATGATTTTATCATTTAATATATTGATGATCGGAGAACAAATCTTTGAAAACAAGATATTTGTATCAGCATCCAATAATAGACAAAATTAGTGAAGACCCCTAGATTCAATTGCTGATAGATATAAGTTTCAGAACTTCAGTCATACTCCTTACAGTCCCGGTCTCGCACCAAGAAACCTTTACTTTTTCCAACATATTAAAAGGATTTTGTGAAATCAAGATAAACTGAGGGAGAATGTACATAATTTCTTATACAAATAAGATTATGGTATTTGAATTTTGCAAAAAATTCAGTTTAATTCGTCTTTTTTACAAATTCAGGCTTGGTACTGTTATTTCAATCATATAAACATACAGGGGTTCAAGCGATCTCCACATATTCCAAATCCGATATTAATTGATGACTTGTGCGCGAATTTCAAGTCGAAATTTCACAAAAAAATGATTTTAAAACAAAAGATGAATTCATACAATATGTGGTGCATGTGTGGTATTCTGATCTTATTATAAGAACCACGCAAGTCATTGATTGAAAGTATGTAAAGAAAAATCAAAGATTGTATAGTTGCTAGAACTGGCGTTTAAAAGTTATTATAACACACCTTAGTTTATTTTTTTACAGTTACCCCTCTTACCAATGTTGTATTTATTCTGTTATATGAATGTATATTTATATTGTAGTTAATATATAACTATTATTCAAGTAACATTAATCACTACATCCAATTCACGATGACTGCTAATAACTGTTATGTACCTGTTAATGTAAACATTGTATACATATTGTACTATACATGAGTGTAAACAACAAATCAATACATGAATAACAATCAAGTAAGATAAATCCAATAAGACAAAACGTATAATACATTATTGTTAATTTATAAAATGAAATAGCATGGTATAATTTACGAAATCAAATTGTATCTTTTTAATAAAAAATAAAAACTACTGCGGACAAATGGAAAGAGACTCAGATTTGATTTGAGAAAAAAAATACTCCCTCTGTCCGAAAATAAGAGTCCCATTTCATATGGGAATCCCATTAGAAATTGGACTCTTATTTTCGGAAAGATGGAATATTAAATATACTATTTGTTATTTACACAACTTTTTGAACTAAAAAAATATAAAGTAAAACTACTACTACTACTACTATTAGTCGTTATAATCATTATACTGTACATTTGTTATGTAAATGGACAACATGAGTTTAGGAGACTATTGGAGCAGCAAATAATGACAATATTTAAACATGTATTTTTTAACTTAATCTTATACATTTATATACATATGCATTTAGTTTTAATATTTATTAAAATGAAAAGAATCCGTAAGATTCACATTCCTGTATTAGAGTAAATAAGAAATAATTAAGAAATTCGGTGAATATAAAGTTGTTTAAATATCCTTGTTATCATTCTTATTTTGTTGAAAATTAGATGTTTTCGATTGAATAAATTTGAACCAATGTAACATTCCATTTTATGAAAATTTGTATTTTAACTCATAACTTGATTCAAAGTCAATAGTAATGAAATTTCTAATGAACTCTCTCCGTTAGAAATCAACAGCAATCATACTGAAACTGGGTACAACACCTTCATAGATTAGTAATTCCTGGAAAGTATTTAAAATTCCTATTTTGTTTAACATGTCTTTAAGTGTAAAATTAAATATTATTAATGTTTCATTATTAACAAATCATACTCTGATGAGACCGAAGATATTTTCGTAATTTTATTGAATATGCGAAGACAGTATACTGAACTGTACAGTTTAGTTGCGCTCCAATTAAAGATCAATATGATTCGGCTTGTTGAGTTAAATTGTAAGTCAGATAACTTGAATGATCTTATGAGTAGAAAATAGATAGGAATCACATTTTGTATTTGTAAACACGTGTTTAGTAACGTATTTTATATTTAATGAGTTAATAAAGCACTTCAATTTTTTACAAATTCAAAATCAATCAAATTCTTAATTTTTTGAATACTTGTATTTACATTTTATAAATATTTATCAAAATCATGACGGTCTCAATCTGCCAAATATTATGTGAACAACAAATACAAATCATTGATTAATTACTTACCCGATTTAAAAGCAGCAATTGAACACTATTATATATATACATTTATACATAGAAATATGAGATGTAGTATGTTGATAATAAGTTATAATAATTTATCATATTATAAAAATTAAAATGATGTTGTGTCTCTGTAAATTAGATGCTATAATGATGATTCCTCGGATTTCAGTTGTGTATTGAGTCAAATATGTTCCTCTATTTTAACAATAAGAACACTTGGATTTATTTTTAAATATACAATATCAACAATATTCACCATACAACTTATAAAATGATAAAATGAGAGGGTACAGAACAACTCGGCACCAGGATATATAAAATTTAAAATTGTTTTGAAAAAAATGAGAACAATGTTTATATGACAAATTTTACTAAACTCAAAAATTATTTAGTTCATATGAACATTATGAGACATGCCATGCAAAAACTTGAGCATTTTCTCCCGTTTATGGTTTCTTATTTTATTGAGAATAGGCTCGTCTGCTTCCTCATATCATCGTCGTTTCCGTGGGGCTTCATATCTGGCGATGAAACGTTCGTAATCTGCGACAAATGTCTTTTGCATGTTTTTTTAAGTGAATAATAAATTTTCATATTACTGGATGACTGATACCATATCCTTGCTGTAATTTTCTAAGGTAACCTTCAGCAAAAATATTGGTTCTATCATACTGAATTAAGGTACGCTGATAAACCGACCAAACTTTAAATGAAAAGAGTTGAAGTGAAAAATATGTTTTGGTAAAACAACTTATGACTGGGTCTAATTCTGGAGGTAGATAGTTATCAAGAACTGAATCTAAAGCAATTGACGTCATCATACGAGCTTTTAATGCAAAATGTGCATCAATATTATAACGGTTGAAAAGCTGAAATTCAGAAAGATCTTTGCGGAGATTTTGAATGAGATGAAAGAAACAAACCCTTATGTTAACACCAGGGAATTTGGTACGTAAAGTCTGATATACACCAATTTCAAAATCCATATTTACTGTATCTAGATTAAAATGTTGCCATATATTTTTAATCATCCGGAATTTGATTAAATAAAGGTAGAGTGAGCAAAAACGAACCATTATAATTTTAAAAAAATTGTAGGAATAACTAATTCCTGTCTTGTTTCAATGTATTGGTATACCTTTATTGGCACGAGTTCCGATTATCAATTTTCTCATTGTATCTCGTGATGGAAATTTACTTAAAACACCATCTGAAATTTTTTTGGCAACTGAAATTCTTATTTCTTTAGGCTTTTCTATTGTTTCGTTCTGCAGCACAACCGGTATTACTACACGTATGTTGAACACGTACGGAATGGAAACAAGTGTAAAAAGTATAGTGCTAGTTGTCCGGTGCCGAATTGTCCGTTTCCAAAATGAGAACCCTTTGGCAACATAAAACCGATATTTACAATTATCCAGTTTCATATTGAACAATTCAGTGTAAATACAGGTAAAAATCCTCTTTTGTGTAAAAATAGTTGAAAACTAAAGACATTCCCATATAACACAGAAGATAATCTAATACAAATCTTTCACTTTTTACTAAAATGATTTGTATAGTCCTCCTCCACATTATTTAATTATTCTTCGATGTAAAAAGATATGATAAAAATAAAATTCTTCTTGCAAGATATTGTAAGAACTCTTTACGCTATTACACTTCTAACGTGAATTATTTCAGGACAAATCAAATAATTTATTTTTAAATAAAAATCCGATTTTATAAAGCAACTTAAAAGACAATTTACCGTCAATATTTCTTTGATTCTCTTTTTCATTGTATTATTTATTAATGAAAAAAGAGCGAAATTCATTTAATTATTTGTATTTGATAGAATTAAAAAAGGATTACTTTTGAAATTAAAAAACAAAAAGAAAAAATTTCAAATGAAAGAAAATTTTATTAAATTTTATAAATAGATCTTTGCACCATTATAAATAAATAAGCTTGAAGTCTCTTATGTTGTAAAGCGTTTTTATGTGTTATATATTACACATAAAAACGACATCTGTCTAAATATTTATTTCTCAAAACATGTTTCACAAGTTTTGGCATCATCAGTTGACTAATTGAAAATTTCAAATTCAAGTCATTTATATAGCGACAGACTATTACGCAACATCACTTAATTTTCAGGTTTTTTTTGTAATTTAAAATTATTAAAAATTACAAATTAACTTTGAACATTTAAGCATGGATTACGGTTAAGAAACAGAATATGTACCAGAACGTTCTGAGATCACATTGATTCAGAAACAAGTTATATCAATATTTTGAATAACTTCAGTCGAATCGGTGTTATCAATTAATTTTTAATCAAAAAATGATACTAATTTTCATAGAAAACCAAAAACAGAAATCGTTGAATCAAAATACGAGAAGAAATACAGTTAAAGTTCTCAATATTGTTCCAAAATATCAATGGTTTATGATAATCAACTGACTTATTGTTGATTTGATTTGATCATTTTTTAGAATTTCTCGTGTCTATTTATTGTTGGATCATGTGAGGTTTTTATTTAATTTATATCCGATCATTCAAATAAAGAATACAATAAAAAATGAATAGATTATTAAAAAAACCGCAATGTAATTATTTTGATATGAAAGTTTACGTTGTGGTATTTTGTAGAGAAAGTGGAATGAAATGAATGAATGGCAAAAATCGGACAAAAATTGATTTGCTTCAGTTTATTTTCTAAAATTAAAGATAAACATTGTAAAATTTGAATTTCTCAATTTCATGAAATAAAACTTCGAAATTGCTTAAATTTTTTAATAGCTTTTCCAATGATGAAACAAGAGGTGATTGGTATTGCACTATGTCCGATACTCACCTTAAGATGGGTTTCAAACTGGTAAATTCTACAAAAAATGATGACAAATGGGTTTGGAGAACATGAATCAATTTTTGATTCTTGGATTTCGTCGGTCAAAGAATGAAAGAATGTTAATGTTGCAATTATAAAATCTAAAGTGGTTAGTGGACTACAAACATCGATTTCATTTGAAAATGGTGAAATCGTTTATCTTGCTGATGTTAAATCATGCAGTGTGAACTCAGATGTTTGGCGAGCTGGACATTCTTGTTAAGATTCCAGAAACCGTTTAAACAGTAAAAATATAACTGTTTCAGTTGATGAAAAACATATCACTGTATCCCACGGAAACCGGATGGAATCAAGCATAGTTCTGTCTGGAGAGCTATGCTTGAAGATCCGGAAGAACGAGATGTTTGAGTCATTCGATCGGGAAATACCAAGGAGTGATGTTTAACTCAATCAGATCTCTGTCAAAACTGACATTCACGAGAAGAATCGCAGTGTCTATCAAATGCCGAATGAGAGTGGATCTAGGATAATGCTACGTGCTGCTCGTTTTGATGTTCAGTTTTTCCATACAAGTTCGGTCAACATCATCATGGTCTAGAATACCTTCATCTCATTTTCAATCACATTCATTAATTTCGCCTTTTTTGTTCGATCCTTTATCGGTAAAACTATTGAATGTGATTAGTATCTTCAACGATAATTTTCAATATTTCTTCGTTGAAGACATTTTCAAACTATCCCGTCGGCTTATTTATTTCTATAACGATGTTTCCATCCCTGGATTACCATTAAAGTCAAATTTATTAAGATAAAATTGCACATATTATCATATAAAGTTGTTCGGTAATGTAATCTTCCCCATCACTTGATGAATGAATTGCAGTATCTTTTCTTGATAAAGAAATGTTAGAAAGATTGTCTGAAGGCGTCATTGACTAATTGAGAGGATAAATTGACAACAATGAAAAATAGAATTTTGCACTAAAAGCAGAACTTTATTCAAAAAATAACAACTACGGTATAAAAAATAAAGATTTTGTGTAAATAACAGTAAAGAAAGCATGATTTAAATTGAAATTAATAAAATAGGCACATTAATTTTAAATGCAAATTTTTTATTCTAAGCAAATAATCTGAAAAATATGGACAGAACATAAATATTTGCCGCCGATATCGAAATGGTTAATTTTTACTCGTTAAACTCGTAATAATTTATTCATATAATATAATCAACAGAAACAATTACCTTGACACCAATTTTATCTAATTTGTTCAAATAATATCGCGAATTTTCACTCTGAAACAAAAAATTGACATGAATTTTTCAATCTTTCTGTTTTGGTGACTAAACTTGTAAGGGAAAAATAATGAAAGAAATTCGAAATTGTTTAATACTTGGTGTGTCGCAAAAGTCTTAGGCATTTTATCCTAGAAACCCGAAGTGATATTTCAAAGCAGAAATCGTTTACTTTTATTTATAAAGGTGGAAACCCTTTAAATACTGAAATATATCTGAAAGAGCCTCATATCGATGAAATTCTAGATAAACATAATCACATAGATGTTCAAAACTAATATTCACAATGGCCCTTAAATCGTTGCAATTAAGTGATATATAAGTGATGTCTTTCTGTCAAACTACCTTATATGATGCGTATTTCTAAAAACTCTGATTCATCGAAAAGTGCTGATTATCCGTTAAATATGAACATAATTGTATGTTACTAGGGTGATTCAAAAGTTTTTTCATTCTTCTATGCCTTACATTTTGACAGTTTGCATCACGAATCTCCTTGTATATTGTTTGTTTATTCTTATCAGATTATGGAGAGCGAAAAATACGGAATTCGAGTCCTGGTTTATTATCACATGAGCTTCAGTCGGTATATGAGAGCATATCAGCAGAAATTAAAGGATACGAAGCTCGACTGCGAAAGACTTTTCAGAAGAAAAGTACGTTAATGAAGATTTGGAAGAGGCGATAAACTTCGAAAGGTCAGAAAAATCTGCCGAGGAATATTTTACAAAAGCAAGGAAGCTAGCGGAAAAACTTGCAAAACAAAAATGGACATTGGAAGAAATTGAAAGATGCCTTCCGATTCACGGGTCAAAAGAAAGTGACATAAAGGAGATCAGATTCAGAGAAATGAAAGAAATAACAGAGGTAAAGGACGTCATTAAGAAAGTAGACGAAGTCCGGAAAATGGAAAAGCCGGTGCACGCAATATGACCAACATATAGAGATGCGGTCAAGAAACATGACGAGGAAATGAGATTCCTTCGAAAGACGATCTCCTATGCAGAACAACATCACATGTTGGAACTGTAAAGAAGTGAGACATAAAAGTAATGAATGTAAAAGACAGAGGAAAATCACATGCTCTACATGTAGAGAAGAAGGTCATATGCGATGCGGATGCAGGAAAGTAAGATGTGGAAGGTGTAACAATTTATGACATACATGTAGAGCTGAGGAATGTTACAAATTTGAGCAAAGGATATCAAGGGAGAACAGATTATCTAAGAAGAATTCTAAGAGTCAAAATTTACCAGATGGACAAAAGAGAATTGCAGGAAACCGGAACTCGGATGAATATCGAAGAGGGCTAGAAAGAGGCAGACAGATTGTGATGATGGAGAAAGAAGAGCTCGAGACACTAGAAAAAAACGAATCCTATCAAGGTGACGAGGAACCGATATTGGCAATGGTATTTTAGAAATAAATATTTTGAGTTATCAATTCCATTCTTGACCACGAACCCAACAAAACATCAATATAAGGTCTCGACAACATATTCCCATGAAAGGTTAACATATTCTTGTCTACGAAGTTCAACTGACCACAAACAGCAAAGAGTGTTCGTAGAATGAAATATGGAACAACAAGAAATGACTTATGATTTTTCTAGAGAAAACTATTCTTCAGTGATAAGCTTCATTTTCATCTTGATGGCTTCCTAAATCGTCAAAATTTTCCCATTTGGAATTTAGAAATCCACGAGTGATTGTTAAGATACAAACACATTCACAATTTGTCACTTTCTGGTGTAGATTATAGACAGGAGGCTTTATGAGACGATTCTTCATCAAAAATTCGACAAGTAAAGCTATAACGGTTTATATCTTAATGGAAAGATATGAAGATGCATATTGACTGCTCAGATCATGCGATTTAACGCCATTTGACTTTGTTGAAGTTTAAATTTAATGCTAACAAAAACTTGATGAAGGATGAAATCGATCACTAAAAATCAAATTCAGTGAAATTTATCCAAAACGGTTATTAAAAATTTCGACAAATTAATGCATCAGTATTTATATAAATAACTTAAAAAATTGTTGTACGTTTATTGTTTTAAATTCGCGACGTATTTATAATTTAATAATGAGAGAAACTAAATGTACAAGAAAAAATTAAGTTGGATTTTTATGTTTGGAAGAAATGGGGCCACATATCGCTCTGTAGCTCAAGAATTCAACCGTAAAGAACTTGAACAAGAGCGACCAGTCAGTCATAAAACTTGCTATGATTTTGGTGAATGTTGCTTTGAGCTCTCGGAGAAATCCGTAAGAAGAAAAAGCCAAAAGATAAATCGATTTGCAAATCATCCGTACACCGTAATCTCTCTCGTTAGTCACAAATTTCTTTCGTACAAAGTGAATCTTGTACAAGCTTTCGATGGAAATGATACATATATACAAAAGGAATATTTTTTATGGAATCTTCAATATTTTTAGTGAATATTTTTTAGTGGTGAAGCGATTTTTATTTGAATGATGAAGTAAACCGACACAATATTCGGGCTATTGATCAGAAAGCCATTCAAACTGGAATACGGAATGACAGAACAAATCTAGAGTCATGGTCTTGACTGAAATATCGGAGACGAACTTATTTTTGTTTGACTATCATGAATATTTTCCGATTAAGTCGACGACAAAAGATCTTCCTTTCAGTAAAATGGAGCTTCATTGCACCATGAAAGTGGCGTCCGTAACTATTTGAATCAAACCTTTCATGGAAGATAAATTAGACGAAGCGGCGTCGTGGAATTAGGCAAGGGAGAAGTGTTTCTTTGGTCACAAGTTTAAGGTAGTGGATCTGCCACTAATACAATCAAGAATTGGCACAGACCGATTTTTGGTTCTTTAGACACCTTAAGAAATATTTATGAAGGCAAAACATTCAGTCTAAGGATTCCAAGGTCAATATGGAGACTTTCTCGATGACTGCACACCGGACTTTTTCAAACTAGCATTTTCACTTTTATAGATTTTACAGTTTCAAAACTCAAATTTTTTTAGTGGTTCAGTAATTCTTTTGCCACAAAAATTGGTTTAATTTACTTATTCTAAGCAAACGAACATGTTGTCCTTTATGTATGTGTTCATCTATATATTAGGTCATGTCATAAGTAATGTCGTTTTTTTTAATATTGATTTGTAATTAATTTGTTAATATGATTTCAACACGTGTATTTTATACATCACATATTTAATGATATTTTGTAGAAGATATAATTAATTTGGATAATAAAAAAAACATGGCAAGCTATCAATTTTCCGAAGATCATTTTCGAAGTTGTATGCTTTACCAATTTAATAAAGGAACAAATGCTACAGTGGCGACAAGAAAAATTAATACAAATTGTATTATTCAAGCAATTCAATATTCATATACTAAACATCCGAAAATTGCTGATGATGATGTATGTAAACACCACAACATGTCTAATAATTATATAAAAAAAAGCTTTAATCAAATTATATTTTCAAAATATTAAACATGCGTTCACAAAACTCAATATATAAATTAGGTTGGTCGAAAAATAATGGCGGTTTTTGAACTTTATACTTTGTTTATCTACTTTGATATGTATATAAGTTTAAATGCATTAGTGTTAGATATTATTTGAAATCTTATGCCTAGC
>MQRK01224869.1:2065-17558 GCA_001938485.1 Girardia tigrina
ATTACTTAAAAGTGTAAGTGTTTATGTATAACTTATAATCATTATAATTATAAAAATGATTTCAAAAAAATCCGAGTTTAAATCAAAATTTTCAAACCTTAATAAAAAATCAAATTCAAAAATCTCCAATCTATATCAAAAATCGTTAATAAAAGTAAAAAACTCAAATCAAATAAAAATCTCAATTTAAAATGAAAAAGTATTTTCAATCTGTAATTATAATTTAGACTAAACTCTTCTTACAAGATCGAAATTCTAAATTTAAATTCTAAATATAAATTTTAAATGAAAACCATATAATACAATTTGATAAAAATTTACAGAACGAAAAAAGGTTTATTTAATAAAAAACTTTAACATTTAATTAAATTGTTTGAATAAGCAGATTCAAGATTAAATATTTAGCAATGTCAAATAGTGAAATTGAAAATAAGGATTTCGATAAAAAATATTTTAATTTTAGTAATTCTGGAGTTCATAACAATGAACAAATGGTAAAACCAGGGATTGAGAAGAAAGTCATAAATTCAGTAATCAAAAAGATGACTAGACTAGGGTTAGAAGTAAAGAAAGAAGATAATTTCTCCGCCTGGTATAGAGAATTACTTCTAAAGAGCCAAATGCTTGATTATACGGATATCAGCGGTTGTTATGTTATACTTTCACTAGGTATGAATATTTGGACGGAGATCCAATGTTTTTTTTTAGTTGAATTCAAAAAACGTGACATTAAACAATGTTATTTTCCTCTTTTTATTTCCAAAAGTAATCTAGAAAAAGAAAAGGATCACATTACTGATTTTTCTCCTGAGGTAGCATGGGTAACAAAAGTAGAGAATAAAGATCTACCAGAAGAATTGGCAATCCGGCCGACCAGCGAAACTGCGATCTATCCAAAATATTCAAAATATATTAGAACACATCGAGATTTGCCAATGAAGATGAATCAATTTTGTAATGTGGTGAGATGGGAATTCAAAGATCCAATCCCTTTCTTACGATCTCGAGAGTTTCTGTGGCAAGAAGGTCACACAGCATACGCCAATGCCACTGATGCAATTAATGAAGTGTATGAGATTCTCGATTTATACAGTCGAGTTTATCGAGAATTATTAGCTGTTCCGGTTGTTAAAGGWCGAAAGACCGAAAAAGAGAAGTTTGCCGGAGCGGATTTCACGACCACAACTGAAATATATATTTCTGGTTCTGGTCGTGCTATTCAGGGAGCAACGTCTCATCATTTGGGACAGAATTTCAGTAAAATGTTTGGTATTGAATTCAACACCACCGATGGTAAAAGAGAATTTACATATCAAAACTCATGGGGACTGACCACTCGTGCAATCGGAGTAGCTGTGATAACTCACGGTGATAATAAGGGTCTTGTATTACCTCCACGAGTCGCAGAAATTCAAGTAATAATTGTTCCTGTTGGAATTTCAGCCAAGTCTACTGAAGAGGACATCAAAAAGCTTGAAGAAAAGTGTAATAATCTATATGAGAAATTATTAAGTATAGATGTACGAGTAAAAAGGGATTTAGACCGAGACAGATCTCCAGGTTGGAAATTCAATAATTGGGATCTGAAAGGTGTGCCGATCAGAATCGAAGTCGGTCCGAAGGAGTTGATGAAGAATGAATTAGTTCTTTATTATCGCTATAATGGAGTAAAGGAAACAATTTCTGATAATGGAAGTTTAGGAGTTTTGATTAAAAGTAAATTGAACGAAATCCATGACAACATGTATGAAGTAGCGAAACATGAATTGGATACTCATAGAATAGTTGGCTACACAATGGAGGATATATGCAGGGGTTTAGATCAGAAGATGTTGATTACGGCTCCCTTTTGTGGGGATGAGGAGTGTGAAGAAAGTATAAAGAAGTTGAGTGCGAGAGGTTCAATTGTTAAAGAAGGGGCCCCATCGATGGGGGCAAAATCTCTCTGTATCCCATTTGAGCAACCAGAAAATCTAGGAGACCGTTGTGTCAATAACCAATGTTCAAATAAGCCAAAGTACTTTACGATGTTCGGAAGAAGCTATTGATTTAATAACTAATATAATGATTTATATATATTAAATTTTTCGATTTTTATTTGTACTTTAAATTGATTTTACAATCGTTTTAGAAATTATATTTCACGTCAATGTTTTCTTTATTTTGCTTATTTTTATCATTCCACAAGGAAAAGTAATAATTATGTATACAGTGTCTTCCAGGTGTAGTCACGTTGGATATGATAAAAAATGATAACTTAACTTAAGCATTTGCCTATGGAAAAAATTGTAAATTAAAATCTATTTTAATTAAATTGGTAAGAATAAAAATGGTAATTATAATGGGGTTATCCGTTTATAAATATTTCCAAAAAATCTGATCAATCTCTAATATTATTATGACAAAAAAGTTTTTTCCGTTACTCCTCTGTATTTCTAATTTCTATATAAAACAACAAATATATATTTCTACACAACAGTATATTCCCCATTACAACAAATAACATTTTCAGCATGTGTAAAAAGTTTATCAAATTCATGTGAAAGATTTTCTCGTGAGATTCCTCATAATATCACTGACCGCTTGTAAGACCTCTTCCTCACTTGCAAATGATGTTGTTCTTAGTGATCCTTTTTAAAACTTTGAACATCCATTTGTCAAACTGATTTAAATCAGCCGAATATGGAGCTTGTTTAATCAATTCAACATGTTTTTTCTGAAAAAACTTCATGGTAAACTTGGATGAATGTGGTCGAGCATTATCATGCTGCCAAAGAATTTCTCGCATATTCACTCGTCGTCTGTCTTTACTAAACTTCGTAAGACTATTTTGAATGAATTCTGTATATCTTTCAGAATTGATAGCCTCACCAGATTTTGTTACTTCGATGTGAAACTTACCATCAGCTGTGAATTTCTACAATTTGCGCAATGCGAAGAAATACAGGGAATAAAACAAAAGTACCATTACTACCGATGCCAGTGCCAACAGCACCTTTCGAATTATGTGCAATGGATATCGTAGGACCGCTTCCAGAAACAATAAATGGTCACAAATATATTTTAGTTTTCATGGATCATTTTTCAAAATTTGCAGAAGCATTCGCAATACCAAATCAAAAAGAAAAAACAATCGCACCTATTTTTGTGAAAAAAATAATATTTAAATATGGACAACCTAAAAAGATATGAACTGATAGAGGTTCAAATTTTATGAGTGAAATAATGAGTCAAGTTAATAAAGTTTTCAATATATTAAAATTAAATACTTCAGAATATCATCCTGAGACTAATGGATTAGTAGAACGATTTAATGGTACATTTCTGAACATTATGTTGTGTTTAACAAATATAAATCAATGTGACTGGTGTAAATTCATTTCATATGGATTATTTGTTCATAAAAATACCGTGTCGGAAGCAACCGGTTATACACCTTCGTATATTTTATATCTAAGAGATATTTTCATGTCGATAGATTTAGATTTCAATCCGGCACTATCAAAATTAATGGAAATACCAGAAAATAAATATTCTGTAATCGTCCGAAATTGTCTTTCTACTATTCTATTCGTTTAATGATGGTACAGACTCCAGTAACACATTTTTATATTCATTGATTCTGCCATGTCTTTGATTACCTTCGATTCGAATATCTTGCCACAATCTGTATGTATTTCCTTCGGT
Source organism: Girardia tigrina (assembly GCA_001938485.1). NCBI lineage: Eukaryota > Metazoa > Platyhelminthes > Tricladida > Dugesiidae > Girardia > Girardia tigrina. The sequence goes on from MQRK01224869.1 coordinate 5,753, forward strand.
GCTCCAAATCTCAAGATCCATTTGATCATTATGGTGTATTTTATGGATATTTCATCCTCCTTGCTAATGGCTGTCAAAGATATGTACCTACGAAACTGATCTATGATTGAAACAATATACTTTTATCTTCTCCAATTCTCCTTTAGTGGTCCGCATATGTCTATGTACACTTTCTCAAATGGATTAATGATTATAAATTTGTCAATTTTATCGTTTTTTTATATTTGTAAGTTCTATTTTTATTTTGCAGTGAATATATACAAATATTACTATTGAGTATATTCTTTATTCTTTATTCATTTCCTTGATTCCTTTTTTTGATTTCCTTTTTCTTCGATTTTCTTCTCCCATTTTTTCTCAACTACTTTCTTTTTCTCGCTTTGTTTTTTTTACTAAATCACCATTTGCTTTTTCAGCCTTTGTATTATTATTCGCTTTACTGCCAGTAGTAGAGTTTCTGTCTCAAGAATTCTCTCCTGGGAATTCTCTAGAAAACTAATTTATTTGTTTTTCCCTTTTCCAAAGATTTTTTTAAACTATATTTCGGGTTTCTCGAGAAATATTATTTATCTCGAGAAAAAAATATATTTTATGTTCAAAAATCGAAATTTAAGAAATTTAAACAACCGCTGTAAAAATTGTTTGGAAATAATTGAACTTACGTTTTGATTTTCGAGTCTCGAGTCGCAATATATTTGACTTTCTGCCAAACTTAAATTTTCAGCTGGGAAAAACTCATATATACTATATAAAAAAATTGTCAATTGTCATTGTGCTAATTTCAGAAAAAAAACTACAATTATCTTTCCATTTTGTGTTCCATTTTGATTTTCTTATACATTGAATTTATATTTGTTTCTAGAATAGTATTAAATTATTTTGGCTGAAAAACTGATTTCAATTCGATTAAAATATTATAAATATATAAAAATTTACTATTATAAAAAAAATACGAACTATCGTTAAAATGTTTAAAAACTCGCCTTTAAGAAATGCTTTACTGAAAAATTACGTAAAAGAAGACGAGAATCAAGAACTACAATGTCTATGAAAACTACTACACGATGGAATTCAATTGAAATAATGATCGAAAGGTTTTTAAGAATTAAAAGCCCAATAATGAAAGTTTTAAAAGATTTAAATTCAGAGCATTTGTGAAATCCTACTATTGATGAAGTGCTAGCTTATGATATATTAAATGCTTTGAAACCAGCTAGAGTATATGTTGAAGCACTCAGTCGTCGTGATATGAATTTATTATCTGCTGAAGGTGTACTGAAATTTTTATTTATAACTCTTAAAAATAACAAGACTGCAATAAGTTCATCTCTTTTAGAAGAAATAAAAACTCAAATATCAAAAAGAAGAGACGTTACGTTAGTATCACTGCTTAAATTTCTACAGGACCATAATACTTTTTGTATTCCTGAAGATCACATGATGAGGATAATTTTTTTAGGTTAAGTTCTAAAAGTGAAGTAAAGAAGAGAGCCAAATTGATTTTAAAACGATTGTTTAAAAACACTGATGAAGATGTAGATGTGGATATGGTAATAGAAAATGATGACGAAAATTGTATTACAATTACTGAAGAAAATAATAACAATTCTAATATAAAAAAATGTAATATGAGCAAGCAATTGGAAGAATCTATTTCAAAAACACTGGCACCAAGCAAAATTGTGAGCGATGACAAATATACCAGCCTTTGACGTCGCATAGGCTTCTAATTCGTCCAAGGGGAGAGTACCAACAACCTCAGTATCGTCTAGGATTAGCTCGACTGTTTTTTTAGGTTGTACACTGTAAAAGTATCAAATGTTTTTATCTTTTTTGCGCCGTTGTTTTTTTGAAGTTTTAGAGTTATTAAAGGATTTACTTTTTTTATTTCGAGTATTCAGGATGTAGTCGGTAAAAAGAGTTTCCAGAGTTTCGATATTATTGTGTTTGTTCTCAACTATAAATACGGTCATCTGGTCATATCTCTTATTCCTATCTGTTCTCTCTCTAGTTAGTTTCAATTTGTATTTAATTTTTTTGGCTTTGTTTGGCTTTGTAATATCATGAATTATGTCCCTAACATCGGAATTGGTTGGTTGATCGTGATATAACTGCCAAATAGCATTCGCTATCCAGTAACCACTCTCTGTGAATGCTTTGGTCTTTTCGATGTCATTGGAGTGCTCCACAGTCCAGCCTTCTCTATCTATGCGGAAGAACGAACAAAGGTTGATGTTCAAAAGTTCAATTGCAGAAAGTTGATTTTCTATTAATGATTCAAGTGCATTAAAGACTGTCGATGTTCTAGAGGGTTTATCGAAGACAATTAGGAGCCATAGGAAGTCTGAGAGACTTAATGGACAAAGGACCTTATCAATTCCCAAGAAGTTGTTGTAGGATATGTTCTTTTTGATAAAGGTTTCATCACCCTTAGCAATTCGGAAGGCCATCTGTGGTGACAGGGTTATCCAGCTAGGTCGGAGGGGAAGTATGTCCACAAGATTATACATCTGATTGTATTCAAAACGAAGCAAGTTGGCAGTGATCTTACGTTTAGCCGTTTGGTCAGCAATATTTTTTTGCTAATGCGCTTGGTGTAGTTGATTCTCTTAGGAGGTTTAGCAGCTAATCATCCTCCTCATACGGCTGTCTGTTGGCAGTTAGTTCGGACGTGAGGCTTCAAGATGTTGCTATATCGGCGGATTCCCGCGAAATCTATATCGAACAAGGGTTCTACCTTCCCCTTTATAATGTTTTCAATGAATCCGCAGACAAAGGGACCACAGTTAACGGTGTTCTGTTGTTGCTCACACTCAGGAAATTTTAGAGGCAGCGAACCGGAATAGAGGTAACCTTCAACATCCGTCACATATGAGTTTATTGAGCTAATTAGTGGTGCAACAATGGATGTAACTTGTTTCTCAGACGAAAGGTTGTGAATTGAGTTGAAAATATATGCATTCTTGGGTGTGCAGCAAAGGGCTAACCAGTGAGTGTTATTATAGTTCACAGGGACTAAGCATGTGGCTCTATTCCAACTGGGAGTCCTAGGAAGATCACATCAAGATCATCTTCGCTATGGAATAGTTTGGTTACAGCATAATTCGGTAGAACTAAGGTGTCAGTATCATAGGAGATATGCCTTAAAAATGTGTTGATGTCGATATCGTCAAACCAGTAATTTTGGTCAGGTGGCTTCTCTGCTATTTCAACATCGTTGGAAACAGAAGTGCCAACCCATCAGACCGCATTCGGTGTCTTAATTTTTTTGCTATGTCTTTTTTTAGCGGTTTTAACAAATCTGGATGAGTAATTTGACGCTTCTGAAAGAGTTCCGTCGTCGCTTTCTTCTAGGACAGTTTCGTCTATGATCGAGATCGATTCATCGGTCAGTGGGGGGATAAGAACGTTGTTTTGTGTAGCGTCCAAATCAACAGAGTTTCCGGAATTAGCTTTTGGGAGGAGACGGTCACGGGTGAATGAGACTTGTTATGTTCAGAGCAGGAGCTCTTGGTGTCTGCGGAAACGTGTTTGTCAATGTTTGTGGTCTTAGCGTTAATTGATGCGCTAGTTACTGCTGGTCTTATTTTGGGTTTGTTGGATTCCCTACCCGTTAAAAATAAGCTTTTAACGATATCGTAGTTCGATAATCACAAGTCATGTGACTTAATGATGTCTTTAATGCATTTTTTTAAGTCTGCATCAGCCGTTTCTAATCTGGTAGGCGATTCAAGGTTGTTCAGTGATCGTAAAATTGGTATGATTTTTCATTTTGCAATGGAGTTGTTTTCTGTTTTCAGGGTTTTATGCATGTCGTCTCGCAATTATTCTATCAAGACGCCTAATGTAATGCCATAACCATTGCAGTATAACCAATTCAAAAGCAGTACGGAATAGTCTGTCTAGAAAGAACCTATCAAGATTTACTGTCTTGTTGACGTCCTCAGCCAGAGTGTGTAGATTATGAATGAATCGGTGAATTTGACGTTGCCTATTTTTAATGTTTGCCTCTTTCGATAAAAGGTCAACCATGTTTATTCGATCAGCTTTAACCACAGTGGCAACTGCTGTGGATTGTCTTTTTATTACCTCAATAAGAATGTCACAACAATGATCAAAATTTTCTCTAGTGGTGAAGTTCGCTAACAAGTTCGGTGGGAGGAAGAACAGAGGCTTCTGAATGGCATCATCAGATGCAGGTGGGGTAATGTGGATTTCGTCATTTGTGTAACCAGGGTAATCCTCATCAACAGCTTTACTCTAGTCAGGTAAATAATCAATAGCATTCTCAGAGTTTTTTGAAATTTTCCGAGATTCACCGGAACACTCTTTAGCTCTATCCATATTTTCGGCACCACCCGAGCAATCTTTTGGCCGTTCTGCCGAACGGAAACCCTTCGGGTTTCCGTGAGGAAAAAATTTTTCACGGTTGTTATGAAGTGAATTATTGGGTTTTTTAAACAAAGATTGGTGGTCCTTTTCATTTTTTTTTATTTTGAATAAAATTTTTTTTTATTGGAATTAAAATTTTTATTGGGGTAGTTATCATTTTTACCACGTTTTTATTAGCTTGCTTTCTTGTCTAGAACAAATCTTGCGATTGATTTTTCGACCACTTTCAGTCATCCAATTGAGCTGAATTTTTTATACAGGCTTGCTTCCGATGACAATACAATATTTTAAAACATTTACGGCTCTACATAAACCGCATATGCTATAATTTAACATTATGAAAATTTTAACTTTATGAAAAAAATCAATAATATTAATTAATACGTACAAAAAAATTATTTTGAAATAAAACTTGCTTTTATTAAAATAAAACTTTGTTATTTTGGTTTTATTATCATTTCTGTTATTCGAAATCAATCGAAAGATTTGAATTCCTAAATGATAACTAAAAAAATTAGAAAAAAATATTTTTTTTCAAATTTTTTTTTATCAAATGGTATTGTCATCGGAAGCAAGCCTGTATAAAAAAATTCAGCTTAATTGGATGACTGAAAGTGGTCGAAAAATCAATCGCAAGATTTGTTCCAGACAAACAGACAAGAAACCAAGCTAAGAAAAACGTGGTAAAATAGTAAAACAATATTATTAATAAAGAAAATTTTTTATAAAAACAACCACGTTTTTCAAGCATTACCAATGCACTAAAAAGAGGAAAATAATTTTTTTTCTAGACATGTGCGAAATTTTATACCTAACCAAAAACGTTGGGCATAGAAATGATAGATTGTTACTAAAAAGCAGTAAAGAGGAAATAGCAGTAATTCAGAAATCCGCCCCACGTTATTGGGTTAGGTATAAAATTTCGCACATGTCTAGAAAAAAAATTATTTTCCTCTTTTTAGAGCATTGGTAATGCTTGAAAAACGTGGTTGTTTTTATAAAAAAATTTTTTTATTAATAACATTATTTATTCTTATATTAAAGCTTTTTAAAGGTCTCTTTTATTTTGATATTGTCATTATTGGTGGTAATTTTTTTTATGCAAAATATCTTTAAAGCTAGTTAATTTTATCTCTGACATATCGATTTCGCTAGAATATTTTTTATTAAGTAGCTTATTTTTTTCCGACTTTTTGATGTTATCCAACCGTCATCATCGGATTTTATGCCCGAGTTGTATTCATTTTTGACTTTTTCAAAAATCAATTTCAAAATTTCAATTTTAAAGTTGTAAAAGATTTCTTTATATGTAATATTGTCAATCTCTATATTTTTTGTGATATCAATGTTTATATTATAGTTATTGGAAAATTTTTTGCTAGATAAAAATTTTGTTAAAGTTTCCGAAAAAAGTTTTGCAAAAAATTCATTAAAAAAATTTTTGTTTTTTTTTATTGTAAAAAAATCCCTGTAGGGATTTTTTTAATCCATGAAAATCATTTAATTAATTAAGAGTGTTGATGCATTTTCTTTTTTAGATCAGTAAAAAATAGTGTTGTATTTTTTTTAATTCTAAATTGTTACTAAAAAAGTCTAGATAATATGAGTTGTCAATTTTGTTTTCAAATATAAATCTTTCAAATTTTTTTAAACAAATTACTGTTAATAAATAAATTAAATAGTAAAATTATGTCGTCATTAGATAATTCAATTAAATGATTAGTATTGCATAATATACAACGATCTAATTTAGAATTGTTACCGATCGGATCGATTTCCGGTTGGTGTGCCGGTATATCGATATCCGATTTTTCGGTCGATGGAAAAGTAGGTCGGTCCGTTGTTTCTCCGATGGCGGGTCGTTTCCTCAATTGTTCAGTCGGATTTGCCCGTTCTATCCTTGAATCTGAAGAGTCAATCCGCTGTCTGGTCTGTTCTTTTCGATCCAGCAGTAATGACATCTTCGTTAGTGTAATCAAAGTGTCGGCAATCTCGTTCAGCTTCTCCTTGTTGTTGCCATTGAGAACGTCCTTCTGGATTGTCGCGATTGCTTCGAGTAGTCTTCTTGTTGTTCTTGAGATTTCCAGATTGAGTGATGTCATCGTTAGTAAAAGGCGGGAGGTGTTTTATGAAGCTTTGCAAAAAAATTTTTTCACGGTTGTTATTTAATGAGGTGCGGTTTCGATGCAACTATATCCGAGTTGATACTGCCTGACTTCTTTATGTAGCCAATGTTTGTGATGAATATTTTTGTCGTAATCATCGAAAATCACGGAATCTAAATTGCATTTTCAAGAGCGTCCCAGTTCACATTTACGCATTATGCAGAGCAAGCAATCGAGAATGCTGTTGCTTCATTCTGTTGCCATATTTTCAATTTATATAATTACAGATTTAATTCGATATCGATAATTAATACATATTTTTGATATATATACTGATAAATCCATTTAATAATATTAGATATCCACTTAATAATTTATATAATCTAAAAATAAAAAATAAAAGGATTAACCAATGAAATTACAGATAATAAAGACAAGATGTCAATTTAATAATAAAAAACATCCAGTTATTAATAAGATTAACTATAGAAAAACATGTTGTACTCCAAAACACACATACTCGACACACAAATACACACATACAAAACCACAAACACACATGCTTTTATGTTAAATTTAATAATAAAATGCCCATTTAATAATATAAAATTAAACATCTTTAGATAAAACTTTTACATATGTATGAGAATATATCAAATTTATCATCTGCTTCCAGTTCAAGAAACTGACTGGCGGTTCATATTAGACTAGATAAAGTGAAAAAAACTCCGAAATTCGTAAGTTTTCCACGTGAAATATCTCTATATTAACAAAACAGAAAGAAAGTAATTAAAAATATATTTATTTTCATAGAAACACAAGTGTCAAAAGCAATTATAGCCCAATTGATAGTCTTTATTATCGCATCTCCATTGTCGAGAATCCGGGATGTAATCTCTGATCGAATGGACCATTCTAGAAGTCACTAGAGTTATTTTTTCCGAAACGTATAGTGCTCACATTTGGCAATAATCAAAAGGAATTTTCGACCCGGATTCTCTATCCGGTCTTCTTCAATTTAGTTCATGATATTTTTTTCCGGCCACCAAAGGCGTACAACGACTGTGAGCAACATAATGACTGAACGTCGGTAAAGGCGGTTCGGCAAGTAACCAATGGTACTGTTGTAACTATGCCAATTTCTTTGTTTGGGCATGTGACATTGAGACCAGTCGATATTCAGTCGAGTACTGTTTTGTCTTTCGGCTTAGATTCAATTTGGATATTTTTCGGGAAACGGATTTACCGGATATAAACCGTTTAGATTGTGATAGATCCGCACAAATTGTTCTTGGTTTTCTTCCATAATTTAAATATATTTCGATAGACTTCTATATTGAATAAATATTTTATGAGTACTATCTATTTAAACATTTATTGATTGATTTATTATTTTTTAAACATTTATTAATAAATTAATTCTTTTTATTAATAAATGGACCTCACAGTAAATGCCTTTGTGGCATAAATAAATGAGAATGGGTGTATAATACAAATAAGTACATATTATTTATAATTAAATTTGTAATAAGAATTATTTTACGTGATTGAATACAAATGAATTTTGGTAGCATATGTCCATTTTAAGAAATATGTGTTCCAAATTCAAAATTATTGCAAAAAAATTCTTTAACAATTTTGATAAATTCTATTAAAATTCGAAAAATCCAATCAATCAAACGCCTATTCGGAAGATGTTTGTATTTCAAGAAATTGCGCAGATTATCTCCGAGAACATTCAAAATAGTGGATAATAAATTTAATTGTTTAAAAAAATTCATGCACATATTGCTTAAATCCCGTTTAGATGGAAATTAGTTTAATTTTACATTATAAATGAGCATATTATCTATCAATTTAGAAATGTGAAAGTGTGAACAAGACATTAAGGCAATGACCGACTTACATTTCTCTCGAATCTCGCTTAGGCTCAACAAGCCGGACTCAGAATACAAGTTGTGGTATTCCATTTATTATTTATTTCGGTAGCACCAGAATGAACCGCTCCGATATTGTGAAGTCTTATCGGATCCTGAAACTCGATGGGAGGGAGCAAATACCTTTTTCTTCGTTTATTCCGGAAGGATTTACGTTTAATCGGATTTACTGGACCCACAGCATTGTTCTCAGCCTGGCTTTTTCCCTCTTATCCAGCAACAGTTGTTTCTTCACGTTTCGATCGCTCAGAATCAATCAAACATCGAATCCCATCTACGATTTCCGGATAATTCATTAAATCATTCCCAATCATAGAGCAATTTCCATACGAACAACGATCGATTATTTTAAGAAAGTTCACGATAAATCTGACTTTCCAATCATCAAATATTTGAGAAACTCTGAAAGAAATCCTTTAAAACCAACGACTTTTCGAAGATTTCTCATCACCAAATTTGTGACAGTGAAGATAAACAGGAGCAGAAATACGAAGAAAATTATTCTTCTCAATTGCTTCATCATTAAACTAATCACGATGATTACGAAAAAATGTATCATTCTATGAATAATGCATTTTCAATCAATATAGTAATTGCAATATGCAAATCCCTTTATCAATCCCAATAAACTAGTGTTGATATTCGAATGAAAGTAAAAAAGTAATTGAAAACAATTCTTGAAAAACACGGAAATAGACTGATAGATTAATTGCTGAGGTAAATTAGCGTTGAGTTGTTCAATTTTAAAAGTCAAAAATATGATGGGAACTCATATTTGATCAGCTGACAGATTTTTTAAAATTTTCTAGTCTTTTTGTTAAAGGCAATGCATCTCCTTCTTAATTACAGGATGTCTCTATAAATGGTTTTTATGTTGACCTTATCTCTTGTATTCAAATAGAATTAGATGTATACATATGAAACCATGACTAATTTAATTTATTCTAACACGAAAATTTCAAATGGATTTCTTTCATACAATTTTTGAATTTCTATTTTTAAATTAGCATAGATTTCATTAAAAATACGAGTAAAGTTGAATCGCAGTTAAAAATACTTTACCAAATGGGCTTCATGTTGACTTCGGATATAAGTATTCAATGGCAACATAAATTCAATTAAGTATTTTTTTCTATTTATTTAGTAAACATAAAATCCAAAATCATTTTATATCTAATTTCAAAAAGCAGAAAAAACAACAAAATTGATTTTTTCAAATATTTTCCATATAGATTGGTGTTATCAAAATTAAATTATCGTAAATAAAAATCGCCAAAATAGAAAATAATCAAAGTATAAATTTTAAGAATGATTTTTCTTTTTGATTTAATATTATCAAACAAAGCTTTTCGGAAATTTGTTTTAATAATCAATGTTTTCAGTTGCACATAATTCCAATAGATATTTGCTTTTATTTATTTCGAACGACATTGTAACAGAAAAAAGAATTTCTTTTGATTGATCTTTAATCCTTCACAAAATAATGACTGAAACCAAAGAATCAATTACGTACTTTCGAGATTTGAAATCGAATGCCAAAAAAGTTTCATCGGAATTTATGGTTCTGGAAATGGGTGAGGGTCAAATAATAGTTAATACGGGGCGCGGATGTCAGCTTTTCAAGGCGTTTGTGAATGATCGGATACGATTTAATTAGACACGATTATTTATGAATTAATTTCTGATTATTTATAAATTAATTTGTGAATAATTATTAAATAATTTGTGATTATTTATGAATTAATTTTTGAATATTTATTAATTAATTTGCGATTATTTATTAATTAATTTGTGAATAATTATTAATTAATTTGTGAATAATTGTTAATTAATTTGTGATTATTTATTTAGATAGATATATCCAAAAATGTAATCATAATGTTTTTGTGACATTTATAATCGGGAACGGGTGTTTAATTATTTAAATTATTTAAAAAATATTTTTAATCAGAAAAAAATATTATTTTTAAATGATTTATAATGAATTCTGTTATTTTATTTCTAAAACGTCTATTTACATTTTTAAATATTTATTTGAGTATTTGATAATTTTTCATTATTTTTTTTGAATTTTTAAACATTTTAAATTATTATTTTAATTAATATTTTTTTTAAAAAAGAATGTTTTTATAAATGAATTAATTAATTTAATAATTTTTTTAATTATTGAAAAAAACAAATTTCTTTTGAAACCGAAACACAAGAGACATTTGAACAACTTAAATGAAGGTAATGTACACAAACGAATGTTCAACATTCGACTTAATTTGTTTTTTCCGTAGATTTACATTTTTCAACCTGTGGGTTCGATAATCAAATTTACCCGCAATGAAAAAATTTAACTTTCATTTGCTTGTTTGAAATTTTTTTTCGTACAAGTTCTTCATTTTTGCTATTTTTTAATTTTAAAAATATTTAATAAATTATTTTAATTTTATTTTTTAAAAATACTTTATTTAAAATTTTAAATATTTTTTTCAGTTTTTATTTAATATTTGATAATTTTTCAATAAATTATTTTAATTTAATTCCAGATATTTTTTTAAAATTTTTAAATATTCTTCATCTATTTTTAAAATTATTTTTAGTTAATATTTGATATTTTTTGAAAATCATTTATCATAAAATGAAAATTAATTTTCTTTTTAATTCAAATTTATTAATTTTTCAATTAGTTTATTTTGAGATTTATTTATAATTTCAAAATTAAAGAAAATAAATATTTTTTCAGGTAAGATTTTATATCTTTTAAATAATTAAAGATAAAATTTATTTCTAAAAGATCCTTTATTTAAAATATTTTTAAATAATTTAATATTCTTTTATTTTTAATTAATTTTTTCTCTTTATATTTGATAATTTTAAAATATTTTTTTCTAGAATAAAAATCAATTTTCTCTTATTTGGTTACAGAATGTAAATCTATAGTAAAAATTAACTTAGACTTGGGCATTCTTGTTTGCACATTATCTTCATTTAAGTTTTTTACTCGTCTCTTTTCTTTCGATTTTATTAGAAATTCGATTCTGTTATTTTATCAATAATTTTTATAATATTAAAATATATTTTTAATATTTATTAAAATATTTTAATTCATTTCTAAATACATTGTTGTATTTTAAAATAAAATATCTATTTTTCAAAATTTAATAATTAATAAATTTTAAGTAAAGAGAAAATTAATTTTCATTCTTGGAAAAATACCTTGTGAAAAGAAGAAGTCGAATTACACTCTGTCGCTACGAGAATAGTCTAAATATTAGGTTGGTCGAAAAATAATGGCGGTTTTGGGACACAAACTTCAAAGACGTACAAATTCACAGAAACAAAAGTTTATTAATCAAAGTATGAACCGTTGGCATCAATACATTT
>MQRK01224881.1:0-10486 GCA_001938485.1 Girardia tigrina
AACAGGATATTTATTTAACCATTTGAAATTTTCGAAATTTATTAAAATTCTCACTTTTCAACTAGAAAAATACCAAATCTTAACATTCAAATTATTAAAATTTTACAATGTTTTTTTGCATCTATTTAATCAAGAATTTTATAAATATTTAAAATATTTTCAAGTTTTTTATGCATGCAGCCGATTCCGTTTATCTCATTTTTTTCAATACATTTTAATACTGTGTATCTCAAAGAATTCTCATTCCAATTATCGCTTATTATAAATGCGCTTTTTATAGTCAAACAAAAAATAATCATTTATCTTGAAAAGATCCATATAAATTCGTATGCTATGTGCGCAAGGGTTTAGTCTTCCTAAATCAGCTAATCATATTCAAGAAGAAGTTTTTGAGACATACTCTTGGATTGCTTTCGTTAGAACCGGGGCTGCGGAGTCGGAGTAAAGATTTTTGTGGAAGTCGGAGTCTAAATCTGAGTTGTGAAACTCGACTCCGACCTAAATAATAACAAATATTATAAATTGACCTAAAAAGGAGTTTGAGTTGAAGGCTGAGTCGAAGTTGGAGTTAGAGTCGGACATTTTAAAAATTTAGGAGTTGGAGTCGAAGTCGGGCAATTTTAGTCCGACTCCGCAGCCCTGGTTAGAATAGTCTAAACACTAGAGGAAAATTTCTTGCTTCACTGTTTTGGAAAATGCCTGGTTTAAATATGAAAAGTGTAGACAAGATTAACTTGAGATTAACAATCTGTGAAGAGTATTTGTTTATATTGCATCTATTTTTTGTTTTCAATTCAATATGGCTATTAAACACAAGCTAAACTAATGAATACGATTTCAAATCATTTGACATGGTAAAAGCTTGTGGTTTTCATCACATTGTCGACAGTAAGCAAAATGGAAGCAATCAAAAAATTTCAACACCCCTGAAAATCTGTATTTAAATTTTTAAGCTGAATTTTGTTTTGAAACAGAATAAAAATTTGAAACAGAATAAAAATTTGAAACAGAATAAAAATTTGAAACAGAAAAAACAGATTCGTATAAAAGCGTGTTTTTGTCGAATGTTTCATTTATCCATTTTTTTAAGATCCCCATGAATTTGAGGTGAACTGAGTTGACTGTTTTGTTTATACGATTGACCGTTCATTATAATATTTGGTATTCATAAACTTGTGATGTTTAGTAATTGGTAAATAGTTCTTGTGTTCATTACGTCTTTTTGATTCGAATTTCATTTTAGAAATTATTTTTATTTTCCAAAATTAAATTCAAAAAAAGATACATTTAAAATCTTTGTAAAATTTCCTTTGAGTTTTTCTGATTTTTTTTCAAAATTTGAAGTAAAAATTAACATTTTAAAACTGGACATTCATGAATTTATTTATAATGATTTATTCGTTTAATGTAAACTTTCGAATTAATTTTTGAAACAATTTTTTTTATAATTTAATGTACATTAGAAATGCGAATTGTTTAAAAAACATAAAAACCAATGAATAAATTAATCAAAAACCTTTGAAAGAATTGATTTTTAATAAAATAAAGTGGCTCAGTGGTTTTGGAAAAGATCTTGTCTTATTTCTAAAATATATGGATGGTCTAAGTAAAGGAACAAACAATGGCGAATATTATGGTTTGAAAGAATGTAACAGGATTAGAGTCACTTATCACATAAAATTTATCATCTTAATGTTATTTATATTATGTTGTATTAAAATAATATCATATCTTTTTTTTCTAAATCAATCATATTATTTTAAGGACAAAAGATGTAGTACATTCAATGGTAATGGAAAACTAAAGGATAGTGAATGGCGTCACATGGATAATTTACCAGTATTTATGCAATATGTCATTTCCCTATTATTATTTTTCATTAAGATTTCTCCCAGAAGCGTTGGCAGTAGTACTCCTGGATTAAATAAAAAGAAATCTAATAAAAACGCGTTGGGTATGGAAAATTAAAATAATTTTTGTTTAGAAATTTCTATGAAAATTTCAATTTTCATAGATCTGAGTCAAGGTCCTGGTGCAAATTCTTCAAATGATGGATACCCAACCACTTGTAGTGCTCCTACAACCCCAGCAACTGGAAATATAGTACCTATCGGTAGTCGTGGTTCCGAAACCAATAATCTCAATGTGTCTAAATCCAAAGTTTTACTTAATCACATAATTTCCTCGATTAATTTTCTGTTTAGAATCATTCTGGAAAATCTCTTTCTCAATCGTCCTCTAAAAAGTAATGATTTATAAATAATAAAATAATAATATTATCAGTGTTTGCTTTATATATTTATATTCATTGTTTGATTTGTTGATCTATAAAATATGAAAAATGATCCGATATTTGAGTTTAATAAAATTTAATAATGTCTTTTGAAATTATTTATTTTTAGTGTTTTTTTTGAAGCAACAATTACTTTATTCTTCAACAGTAAAATTGGAAAAAAAATATTTCAATGCCAATTTTTTATGTAAACATTTGTCTTAGTGCATTATTATTATTTATTTATGGAATTGTCACATTAACATTTCAATTTTTGTATAAAATTTGTTTTGATTTTCATTGATAAACATTATTTTTTTGTTTTCATTCTCAAGTTTCATTCAGCACAGAACTCTTAAATGACCTAATTAATCATTTAACGGATTTATATGAAAATCTAGGTCTGTTCTCTGCACGATATTTGCTTCAGTTTTGCCTTCACAAGAAGCAGAAGATATCTATTTATAAACAAATTATTTCATGATATTTTAATGCCGTTTAAAATAATTAACCGTTTATTTTAAAACAATATTTGCTTGTGAAAATATGACTTGTAGAATTTGTTTTTGATTTGTTTTGAAGTTGATTATTTTTCATTAAATTTGCTAATATATTTATTCATTGAAAAAAATTTAATAAAAATTTTATTTAAAAATTAGAAGACGCCATTTTAAAATACAATTTTTTATTAAAGCAATATATTTCTCCGGAATATAAGTCATCATCAGGCGATTCTGATTGTAGCAGTTAAGCTTATATATGTTAAAATGGTAACCAGACAATTCGACACACGACAATTCGACACAGACAATTCGACACAAGACAAATTCGACACAAGACAATTCGACACAAGACAAATTCGACACAAGATAATTCGACACAAAATTTTTAATTCGACATATTTTTCATTCAATTCGACACATTTTTTTAATGGGACAAATATTTTATTTCGACATTTAAATTTCGATTAATTTTTTTTAATTCAACACTTTTTAATTCGACAAATAACTAAAATGAAATATTTTCATTATTACTACACATTTTTTGAAACTCGACATTTTCAATAACTATATTTTTAGTTAGACTTATATCAAGTTAGAGTTATATCAATGAAAAAATATCAATTTAATATGAAAAAAATCAATTTTTATGAAAAAATATGTATTTAATATGAAAAATATGTATTTAATATAAAAATATCAATTTAATATGAACTAATGTTTTAAAAATGCATTCGTTTACAATTCAGCCAGCCATATTATTTTGAACATAGATTTCAATTTTTATATATTTTATATAAAAATCAATTTAATATTAAAAAAATATCAATTTAATATGAAAAAAAATCAATTTTTATGAAAGAAATTTTTTAATTCGACACAGTAAAAGTTAATTTTTAACATTTTATTCATTGCAAATTAGCTAGCCAACGCAAGTATTTCAGTTTTTCATCATTTGATGTATTCAAATTGTATTCTTGCACAGCCACTGCAATAGCCTCACTCAATGATACATATTTTTTTTACAACCTCTGAACGACCTAACAGTGCATTTACCTAAGTCAGTCTGTGACAAGCTATATATCTTCCAAGTCCATCAAGCAAGGTCCAAATACTGGGGTGGCTGCATTAAATATGGCATTAAGAGCATTGTGGAAACCTTCGCAACAATTTGTAGTTTTTGGTGTCTGCTCACCAGCAGAATCGAAATGGTTCCAGCATTTTATTGGAAACTGAGGAGCTCTACCAAGAGCACCCTCAATATAAGTTGATAAGAAATATGTGAGAATTTCATTGTACCTTTCCTCATCAGGGAATGTTGCAGCAAGAATATCAAAAACATTTTTGACATCAGTGTCAGGCACAAAAGCCAAAGCACAAAGTGATTTTAGCCTAAGTTTGATGTCAATGTTGCTCTCATATTGATTGACTTGTTGACTTTTCTGATAAGACTTTGACAGAGGTGAAAGTAGCAACCTCTAACATCTACATCGGGAAATGCGACTTTTGCTGCATTTATACATGCTTTTTCAAAATCAACCAAGATTTTAGTTGGTGACAACTGCGGCAGTAGTGTTTAAGAATTTGAAACATCATGTGATAAGTTTCTGCCACAACCTTCTGAGGGCAGGAATCATGTGAATGATTACATGGAAGGCGCAAAATGGTATTATGGTCGTCAGCTGTCTTAAGGAAAGCATAACTGCGTGCTTTTTTTTGTAAACTGCGTGCCGTTATTCGAGGAAATACGATATACTGGGGTGTCCATAAGTCGCTTTACCCAGTTTTAATAACAATAAACACAATAATAATAAACACACAATAATAATAATAAACTGGGTAAAGCGACTTATGGCCACCCCTATATATAGAGAAAGAGAAAGTCAATAAAAAGAATGGAAAAAACGAAATGAATATTTTGGTTTAAAGGAAATGTCTTAATAATAAGATTGTAATTTATATAATATTTTCCGGTTAAATTGAACATTTTACCAATGAATCGCATTTTGTTCAAAAATTTAAATCAAAAATTTTAACTAATAACTAACCTATTAAATAAGTTAGGGTTAATATTAAATATAGAAATATAAAAAAGAAATTAATTTGTTTAAATTTATATAACGCTTTTTTTCAAAAATCAAAATGGATTCAAATAATTCGAACTATACATCCTTGACAGTTAATTCAGCAAATCAAACCCCAACAATAGTTTCATATGCTAAAATATCAAATGAAAAACGCCAATGCTTAATTAGACTCGTCTGTGAACAAGGACAGAGTATATTAGAAGCATCAGAGATCGTTCCAATTAACTATAATTCTGCAAGAGTAATAGTCAATAAATATAACAAGCACAATATTGTTAACCTCAAAGCAAAATGTGGTTCAATAAGATGTTCTTCATATGCAAAAAGTTTGTTTAATAATGAATAACGCCAGAATAGATAAAAAAGAAATTGAAAGAATAACTTCAGAATTTAAATTCCTTTCACCTTATTCTTATATGCTTAACCCTATTGAAAATGCTTTTTCAAAAATTAAGAATGGTGTAAGATCAAAATTAAGATTGGGGACTAGTGGATTATTGTTGTCTGAACTGATGTTATCTGAAACGCATAACATCACGGCATCATATAGCGCGGGATATTTTAAGAACATTCTTCGAAATATTATAAACTACATATGTTCATATAAATCTGAACAAAAATTGAATGCCATATGTTCATCATTAAACAAGTTGTTAATAYATTAATAAACTATTATCACATCTTGTTTTTTTTTATTTTATAAATATTCAATTTGAATAATAAAATGTTACGATTCATTGGTAAAATGTTCAATTTGAAAAATTAAAATGTTCAATTTGAATAATAAAATGTTGCGATTCATTGGTAAAATGTTCAATTTGAAAAATTAAAATGTTCAATTTGAATAATAAAATGTTGCGATTCATTGGTAAAATGTTCAATTTGAATAATAAAATGTTGCGATTCATTGGTAAAATGTTCAATTTGAAAAACAAAATGTTCAAATTGAACGGAAAATGGTATAGAAAACAAACTGATATATGTTTATATACTTCACCAGACAGTTTTGGTGAATCTAAATGTACAAGAAATAAGATAAAAGCTTAATTCATTGTTCTTAACTTTTATAAAATCTGTTGAAAGTAATGATAAACAGAGTTTATTGATAAATCAAAATATCTTTTCTAAATATTTTCTTTGTATTCTATAGTGCAGTGTGTTGTTTTTCCCTGATAGTTTTAAGAAAGAAATTGAAGTTACGTTACAAACATTAATGAATAGAAGTAGAAAAAAGTATATTAAAAAATTCAAAATATTTTTAGTAATAAATCTGTTATGCCTCTACAGGTAGATCAAATCATTATTCAGGGACAATGATGGTTTATCTGTCAAAATATATTGTCATTAAAAGTATATATTTAGAACAGGCGAAGTTTTATTTCCAACCATATTTTTTTAAAGAATTAATTATAATAATATATTTTTTAATAATGTCAAACATACAGCATATATTGAAACACGATTTAACAACCAAAATATCGGTGGGATTTGTAATCGCTGTCACAGAATAAATGTTGGTGGCTACCTCGAACATATTCTCCTCATCCTTTAAAGCGTTACTTTTATGTTTTTTTTTTATTTTTTTTCTTTGAAGTTTAATTTAAATGTTTACAATATTTTTTGTTGTTATTTTTTTGAAGATGCATTTTTAGTTAGTTTAATTTTAGTTTTTTTTACAAAAAGTTCTCTATATTTTCACATTTCTTTGTTCAATAAAAATTGTACATTTGATCTGAAAATAAAAATAAACAATTTTTATTATATTAGCAGTATTTAGGGCTTGATAACATTTCAATACATGTGATTGTATCTACCGGTACACGCAACATAAACTAGAGTTCTTTACCACCGCTATATCAAATAGAATTGTTTTTTCTTTCCGTAAAATTATCCTCAATAGATTGTTTCATAATAATAATTATAATTACTTTTCTCTTTTTTATGTTGTTTCTAACCCGACCTTCATTGGTAAAAAATCAATCTTTGATATTATTCTTATTACTAGATAAAAATGATTAAAAATGAGATTAAATTAATGTTTATTTTCATTATGACCATGACTTTCTTTAAATTTATTTTTATCTGAATTAGATCAACCATGTTTATATCTATAACATTGAATGTGATGTTGCTTGAGTTAACTCGAGTGTGAACGTTAAGGGGTTAACAACTGAAGTGAATCAAAATAATACACTATAAATGAATATTACTAGTTTAAGTTTTACGCACAAATAAAGATATTAAAATATTACATTTTCGTTTATTTTTTTATTAAAATATAATATTCAACTGCAAATAAAATTTTGTAAGTCTGTTTTTTAAATATAATGATCAATAAAAATAAGTTTATTGTTAAGCTTTTCGATGACTTTGAGTTGTTTGATCTGAAAGATATTACTTTTGAGGATGAAACGATAAAATTAAGTTATAATGAAAGATTTAATTCCAATTACTATTTTTCGGACTGAAAGTTTTTTTCGATGTACTAGGTGACGTGAAAAATTCATTCGATTACTCAATTTAGAAATAAGAGTCCTTCACTGGATCGGTCTATAATTAATGTCATTTTTCAATACAGCTGCCATTATTATTGACAACCTTCACATTTTGAGCCAAGTTTCATCTTTTAACTACCATTTGCATATGTGTTTGACAAAAAATTGCCTTAAAATAAGAGAACCTTTGTGAATGAGGGTATCATGTATAAGAAATTATGTTTGTCCTTAGTAGTTTGGTTTCTTCTTTGTCAGTAAAATCTGTATAGTTGACACTTAAATTTTCAGCATAAGGCTTCACTTTTCACTCTTTTTAAACCTATTTTTTGTGAGAAATTTCTATTCTTTTGTTAACCTCCGGTCCTGAGTGATGTTTCATCGTGATTTCCAATAATCTGTCTCCGATTTCATCAAAGAATTGATACTTTCACTTTGATACAATCTGTTACATATTTCATTGTTCAGAAATAATGGAACAAATCTTTAACATAATTTTATAATGCCAAATGTGGTCAGCATATTATAAACTGTGCATATTTGCCGTGATTTGGAGACCAATTTCTTCAACTAAACTGATTTTCATTCAGTAAGTTCTTGAATCTTTCTTGATATTTCCAACATTGTTTCCAACATTTGTTATACCACTTTGGATCTTTTACATTTTTAGATTTGCGATGAAGCTCGATCATTATGCGTTTTACACAATTTTTGCTTAATTTAATAAAGCATAATATTTCTTTAAATAAAAACTGAAGGACATTGAGCTTTTCAATAAGGGTTTTGTTACTTATGTAGTTCATTACATATTTTATGAAGTCTTTTATGTATTATAAATATTTAAAAAATTTGCATAAATATTTATTAACGAAAGATATTAAATTTGGTGTATAATTTCTTTTAATTTTTGTTTAGATAGACCTTTCGTTTTTTTTTCATTCTTCACCCCATTCTGACCATAATCATCTTCAATGGAAAGTTGTTTTGAATAATTAGATTTTTTTTCTGTCACTCTTGACATTTGATTAACGAATTCGAAGAACGTCCAGACTTTCCATCAATTGTTCGATTGTTTGGTATACTAATATAATTATTGTGTTTTAAATTGATTTAATTAAAAGAAATATTATTTATGTATTTCATCCATGCTTTAAATCAACAAGTTAATCAATTTATATTTTTATTGACAACTCTTTTTTCAAAGATTAATTATTGTTCAGTTGTATTCTCAAAGTCAACTGGAAAAATCCTTGACCGGAAATCGAAAATTTATGACTATTTATATATTAAACGCAACATTTTTGTTTTCTATGTGTTTTACTTGAAGATGAGAAAATAGTTCTTTTTATTATTTATTTATTTTTTGAAAATAAATATTTTTTTCATTTATAATTATTAGAGCTATAAAATGTTATTCTAATCTTTAAGCAGTTGTTAGTAATGAAAATAAAATGTTATTACGTATCACATGTTGTATTAATTAAAAGCCATTAAAAATCTAATACGTTTATCAATTTTCATCAATTATAAATATAAGTATGAATTCTCTGTTTCACTCGTCATAAACTGTGTTGAAAAAATATGATAATTTACTTGATTTGGCTCTTCCTATCAAACACATTATACAATAATTTTACAATCCAAAAATTAGGAAAAGAAACGTGCACCAACAACTGACTCTCGGTGTGGGAATAATGTAATAAGTTTTATTTTATACCATTTATAATGTTAGAATTTCCAAAACGTCAGAATTAAAATTGTAATTATCTCGAATTTCCTAATTGCATTTTACCACATTAATTAATTAATATCTTTGAATATTGTTGTTATCTATCTCTCTCTTTCTATATATAAATATATATTTATGTATACGTATATTAAGTTAGAAGATCTGATCCATTTATTTGTCGAGCTAATCACTTTCTTTATCGATTAAAAATTTGGCTTGTTAACTGATTAACTGACTGATTACTAATTCTGAAATTTATTGCCCCATAAATTTAATTGAAATTAGTGCTGTTTTAAGAATTCAGGGATAATTGCGATCATTCTTTTTTTCTCTCCTATTCTCTTCAGTTATTTAGTTAATAATTTATATTTAATTTATTCATCAATAATTATGTTTATTGACACATTTTATCGAAAAATATATTAGTAATATTTTTCAATTTTTTCTTTTTTTTTCTTTCGTTAAAGAAATTTGTATTTAATAAAAAAAAATTTGTTTATTTTATGTTTTTCTTTTTTTTGATTTTTGAATAAGAAACGAAATTTATTATTGAAATAGTTGAAGAAAATTAGAATATTTTTTTTAATTTAACTGATTTTGACGGATCGACAAATCCGTCATTGTCAAACGAAAATAATGAATGATTAAAGTAAAAGTAAAATTAATGTTTATTATATAAATAATATAAAGTGGTCGAATGAGTCTTTTTCATAAATTTATAATCATATTAATCATATTCCAAGCACTCTTTATCATATGCGATCCTTGATCTTATCACATTGTATTTAAATTGAAAACTTATTATTTCTTATGAAATATAGTTATGACAAACGGTATTATTTAAAAATAATCCAATGTCAATTTATTTTTGTAATTATGAAAATATCCAAGAAAATATTATTACAACCTCTTGCAACGAGAAAATTATCACAAGGATGACAAAATCTAAACAATAAATTTTGCCACTTTAATGTGTTATCAGGTATGAGCGGAAAATCCGTTGAAGTATGCCATTCTTTTTTAAATATTCATATAACATTAAATTGTTCAAGTCTTATTATATCATGATCTTGCATCAGTAACATTTCACGTATTTTATCATTTTATATAAATGACTAGAAAAACATCCGTCATATATGTCGGAAGTGCTGAATTTTCTTCTTTGAAAGTTTCTTTTTTAATTTTAAAATCATAATTACATATAAATTTAGTTGTGATGTAATATGTATCAATTATTATACTGTGTATTGTCACACTTTTATCGATTCATTTATTTATATTTAAATTCTAAAATATTTGAATTTGAGTTCCACTCATAAATTTAAATAATTCATATAAATCATTAGGGTGAACCAAAAGTTCTTTCGGATATTATATGTCATTCTAACATAAATAAATATATATAT
>MQRK01224882.1:12443-33197 GCA_001938485.1 Girardia tigrina
ATATTTTCGAAATATATATATATATATATATATATATATATATATATATATATATTTTCTATTTTATAAAATAGAATTTATAGCATCTCTACAGTTTCTAATATTATTAGTCTGTCTCATTTTAATAATTTAACAAGTTATTAAATTATTATTTTAATTATCGAAATTTTATTTATATTAATTGTTCAATTTTCTTTACTTGATAAAAGTTCTACTATTTGAATCATTTTTTTTAATGTTATTAATTATAACTTATAATGTTGATTGAAGAATGTCAGATTTAAATATAGTTTAAATCCATAAAAAAGAAAAACCATGATCACATGTACTATGAAAAATTAATGTTGCACTAACCTTCCTGGATTTATGATAATTAAATTAGTCACATAAACTCGTAGGAACATCGGCCATCATCTTAATTTTATCAAACTTGTAACAAAGTTAATTATGATGGTAGATTATCTATTGTAAACTTCAGTTATCAACTGAACAAAGTCCCTGAAAAAAATTTGTATCGAGCAAATATATGTATTTCTATTACTGCATCAAAAAATTTAATTAAACATTGGTTATCAAAATGTGGTCAAACTATTGAATGTGAAGATGAACAATCGATCTTATAAATTAGACACAAAAACTGCGTAATATATTGTGAACAGCATTATTGTCGTACGTTTCATAAAGAAATCCAGCTAAAATCCATTGAAACCGGAACTATATCAACATTTCATGGTAAATACAATAAAAATAGTGAAAAGTGTAACATGTCGATTATTAGCTACTGTTGAATCAAAGAAAACAAACACTATAGGAACCGGAGGAACTTGTAATTGGTAAAAATATGGTCTTTGAAAAATGATAGGTGCAATTCCTGGCCGTTATTTATTTGTTAATTAAGTTTATAAAAACATATAGCAATAAAGAAGAACCAGCTTCAAAGTAAGTTAACTATGAAGTTGAAATTTCAGACGTGCTGTTCAATTTTGTAAAATAAATATTGAATTTATTTCAACACATTATTTTTTAAAAGAAACTTGTATTTGGTTTTGTATTTATCTTTCAAAAACTTCTATGTCAAATATTATTTATACATACAAGATTAATGTCTTATTTTTCTAAATTTTGCTATCAAAAAATACATAAATTTATGAGAGTTAAATATATATATATATATATAGCGGGTGCGCAGGCAAAATCTGGACAAATTTTAAACCACCATTGTGAAAAGACGAAATAAAATTTCCAGAAGCTGTTTATATTTTATTGAAGGGCAAGATATAAGGAACAAAAAATGTTTACAGAATAAGTGAAAGTGGTCCGTCTCTATACGCAGCACGAAGGCGTTTCTTAATCCCTTTGAAGTCTTTCCGCAACGTGGACTGATCCATTGTTTTCAACATTTTCTTAATCCGTTGCTGTAGTTGAGTGATTGTTTGAGCCTCCCAGCCTCCCTCATACATTTTCGCCTTTAGAGCGCCCCAAAAGTTCTCAATGGGGCGGTAGTGTGGGACGTTGGGAGGATTACACTCCTTGTCAACAAAGGGGATGTTGAGATGATGGAGAAGTTTGAGAGTGCTGTTGGCATAATATGCAGAAGCCAGGTCCGGCCAGAAGAGAATTTCGTCATCTCGATGATATTTCTTGATAAACTTCATCAGACCTTGTCTGATGCACTGCTCTTGATAGAAATCGGTATGTACACTGTTTGGCCGCTGCAAATATATAGGATCACTGATGTGGTCTGCGGAGACACAAAGCCAAACCATCAGCTGAACAGGGAACTTTCTTTCTGTTCTATATTTGACGTGTTCAGGAGCAGATTGAGGACTCGAAGTAAAGTAGTGATCATTTTCTGGTAGATAATCACATTTCAACTTGAAGTAGCTCTCATCGTCCATGATGATTTTTTATCACTCAAACTTCGGAGTAATTTCCCTGCTCTCAGCTTCACTCGCTTTACTTGCTCCTCTGTGTACTAAGGAGCCTTCTTTCTCTTTCGGCATTTTCGACCGCCTTCCTTGTTAATATTCCTCATCGTCATGGCACAGACACCATACTTGCTGGCTTCACGTCTGAGAGATACACCACGCTTTCTTTGAATCCATCTCCGAATACTAGCGCGCTGTTGATTTGTTAACTTTTTATTGCGGCCTCCACTTCCTGGCTTCCTGTGCGCATTTGAACTCTTAGAGACGTTTGAGAGAAGCATATAGATGGTAGACCGTGCACAACCTATGCACAAAGATGTTTGTTTTTGATTTCCTAAAGTATTCGTCTTGTTTTGAAGTAAAGTGAGGCTGAAAAGTCAACAACCGTTTCATTAGTCTGGTTTAATTTACTGGAAAAAATAAAATGTTAACTTCGTTGATTTTTTTAAGACATCATTGTAGTGATTAGTTATCTCTACAAATTCTTTATTAATGGAGGTTGCATTCATTATCTTGAATTTTAATTAAATGAAAAGTAAACGATATCTAAGTATGTTTATTTAAGTAATTTGATTTAAAAAACCATTTAATTAAATTTAAAATGAACTGTATATTTACAAAATTAAAATATTTACAATTTTTTGGAATTCAAATTGTTTTTTTTAATTTTTAGAAAAACTAGATATGAAGATATTTTAATTTTAAATATTTCCAATTATGATTTGATTTTTTTATTTGATTTATAGAATTTCTTGTTTCAAATATTTCTGATTTGGATTTTCGTCGAGTTGTTAGTTGTTTGAATACGAAATATTGATTGAGTATAAAAAATACATATAACATAACACAACAATCATAATTTATTATGTTTATATGGTGGTCATTTTTAAAATGGTTGTTTTACATTTAAATAGAAAATAATTGTATTTAATATTTTAAGATGGTCTTTTTTCGACATTTGAAGTAAAAATGAATTTTTTAAACCATTTTTTTCTCTAAGAGTATTTCAATCTAGTATGATAATTATTAATTTATAACAATTAAAAAGCTTTATAAAGATTATATTATCTTATTTCATAAAGAATTATAAATGAATTTTAAATTATAAAAGACATTTAATGATTAAAAATCGGTCATAATAAATAGAACATACATTTATTTATATTTAAAATGATTACTTATATTAAGTGAACAATTTAAATGAGGAGTTGAAAGAAATTGAAAGAAATAATATTAATGAAACCTCATCATCAAACTTTGAAGATGTAAGATCTTCTTTTTAAAAGCAATTTTTTAAGTCGTTAAGCTGCAAAATGACTAATTAAAAGGCAAAAATGAGTGAAAAAATTTTTGTTATAATACATAAAAAAGTTTCTTCAACGATCATTAAATCCTTTTTTTAATTCATAAGCCTTCAAACTGGAATTATAAAAATTGTCGATTGAAATAATATAAAGTCCTTATTATATGATCAAGTTTAATACTCTGTAACATTAATAATGTAAATCTGCTTTAGTAATACTACTTATAAGGAATTCTCAACATATTAGAATCATGGTGAAGATAATAAAAAACTTCTGCATGTATATATTTTTTGGATACATATGGTAATCTACTTAGTCAAAACAATAACTCAGTAAAAAATGTCAAGGTTAACATTTTTTGCAAAAATATAGATTTATGATTTTATTTATTTTAATTTTCACAAAAAAATAACACTATATATATATATATATATAATGTTTTAAAGATGGGTCATTTGACCATGTGTGATAGAAATACGTATACATGAAATATCGTTGCGTTTAGTGTTAACTTTAGAAATCTTAACAATATTCTACCAATGTCACATTCTTTTAGTTGTAATTGGAAAATCTTTTTCTATTTTCCATTGCGTCATGCTGCTTAATTATATTTTTTTATTAATATTGTGTAATAAATTTAAAAAATTTTGCTTCAATTTACATTAAAATTAATAAATTGAAAAGATATTTTAAGATTATGATCGGTTTAATATCATTTAGCAAAGTCATATATTTTACTGAACAAAATGTTGATAAAATAAATACTATAATTATTATTTGCCAACGTCTTATAAGCTGGGAAACATTAGATCGAATAAAACTATGACTCTTCTATGGAAATTAAAATTTCTTTTGATTTTTATTAACTTTACTCTTCAAAATGATTTATTCATAAGTATTCAATACTTAAATATTATTTCCAAAATCAATTAAGGATTATTCTACATTGATCTCTATAACATTAAGTGGTATTATTAGAATATTTTAACATGCAAATTTATCCTAATCTCTTCCGTGTTCATAGCAGAAAGATTTTCGGTTCCGGTGCACTCCAAGTTAATATAACTGAAATTCTAACAATTTAAAAATGAGGCTAATTGAAAATATGAAAAAAATTGATTTTGAAATTGTATTTCATTTTAAATTTTCTTTATCATTTTTCATTTTTAATAGAATTCGTCTTTTTCTTTTGTAAAATGTATATTCCCTTTATTATTTTTAGAATGTCAATGTTTATCAATGAAGCTTTAAAAACATCCTTACAGAAAAAATAAAATTTATTATATTTATATATTTTATTTTATCTTCTTTAAATATTAATCTTCATTGTTTATTATGAATATTTAGACGTTTCTTTTTATGACGTTGTATTATTACATATGTCAAAGCTTAATATACATAACAAAGCCATTAAAAATATATATTTATTGAGAATATATTTCTATGGATCACCTGTAATCTTCATGTCACTGATTAATAATTTAATTTAATTCACCTGTATGGAAGAATAATGTTCATGTAATCGATTAAGTCAAATCACTCGGGACATATCTTTTCGACCGTGTTCTTCAATTCGATGACGGGCAGTCTCTCCGCTGTATGTGGCATCGCACCTGTTACATTTACAATTTCAGAACAATGTGTTAAAGGTGTACTAGAGTTATTACTGAACATATTTTGAATTTTATGAGATCGTGAAATAATTTTTTAATTTATTTAATAATAAATATTTAAGCGTTTTAGCATTTTTATACTATAATAAAATACATGATATTTAAAATTATTTCATGAGTTAAAAATGTTATGAAGATTTTTCAACTAATTTTAGATAGCGATTAGAATTAAAAGTAGGATTGTGCTTGTTTTTTCTTCCTTAGTATACAATATCCGGAATAATTATACAATGAATAATACTGAATTATACCGGAATAATTGATACAATGTAATTTCGATATATTCGATTGTTTTCAATTTTCATTAATATATCCAATATTTTCTTTACTATTTGTTAAAAACTTAATTTTTATTTCATTTGATTTAAACGTTTTTTTGTTTAGAATTTTTTTTACAAAGCTTAATTTTGATTATAAAATTTTTATTTTTCACTAGCTTATTATGATGATACTTAATTCATATGTTTCATGAAAGGTTGCTTAGATTTTACCCAGGACCCTTCATATTTTTTGTGTCTGATCAAGAAGATTATTAAACATGTACAGTCATTTATTGAACCCAATATGAAATCTCAGATTAAAAATATACAAAATCATATGATAAATTATTAATTATAATTTTGAAACTAACCGTATAAAATAAAATCGGTTTTCAAGATTTTATAAATTAAATTTTCTATTATTGTTGCTCATCATTAAATTATTGCATTAAATCTGACGATTATAGAGCAGAATTTTTATTAATAATTGCTGTGTTTAATTATATTATTTTAATAAACGAATGAATTTGCACGCAAAACATTGATTTGTAAAATGTTATTGATGTTGAAACAAATTATTAAAATGTCGCTTTTTTTATAATTATCCTTTAATAATTCTAAAAATTCAA
Organism: Girardia tigrina; assembly: GCA_001938485.1. Lineage (NCBI taxonomy): Eukaryota > Metazoa > Platyhelminthes > Tricladida > Dugesiidae > Girardia > Girardia tigrina. The sequence goes on from MQRK01224882.1 coordinate 18,238, forward strand.
AAAAATCATTTTTCATTGTTTTTATTATTATTGTATATTCTGTAGGACTACTTTTATTAACTAATGAATAACTGTATTGTTTAAAAATAATACAATATAAGTATAATATGGATTATATTTAAAATACTATAAAAATATTCATTTCTTTCTTTTACATGTCATTTTATTTTATTATTTTTAATCAAACTATTATATTCATTATTTGTTAATTGAGGTAAAGAAATTTTGCTATGTTATTTTTTCAGACATAATTTTTAAAATTTAAATTATAAATAAATTAGGGGAAATAAATAAGAACAGTTATGAGTCACTGTGAAAAATTTTATCAAAAGCAATAAATTCCGATAATTAGATGCTTCATTTTTGTTATCGTTGGGAGAATAGAATTAGTCATTTCCTACATAACATTATACAGAATAAAAGGACTTTCACAATTTATAAATCACTCTTCATCTTTTCAAAGAATGTCTGAAAATAATAGATAAATTCTGTAGAAAACAGTGTTTACTATTCCTTTATAATGTTTCTTATAAATAATATAATCATTAATAATCATTAAATTGCGATACATAATTCTTGTCGGACGACTTTTATATTATAATACTGATTCATCCGATACTAGCACTAAAGATTAAGAACAATTATAATTTTTTATTATGATATGATATGATATTTGGAATCTTTCTGATACAAGCATTTCCTGGAAAGAAATTTTTAAATAATGTTGATTTGTGGTATAATCAATACGTTGAATGATTAGGAAAATTATATTTATCTAAATAAATATCCATCGTATCAGTGTTAAAACAAGAAACAATTTCTACAAAAGCTTTTTCCAGAAGTATATGAAGTATATATATGATCATCTCAATACGCAATATTAGTATACAAAATAATTCAAGTATAAGTATGATTCTATAACTTGTTTTTTCATTTGGAAATTCTTCTAAGAAGATTATAAAGTAGATCATTATGATTTTATGGATTGCAATAATGAAAATTTGTATACATTTGATGACTTTTTCAAAAAACATAACTATAAGAAGATTAAATTATAATGGATTAAATTAAGTTATCAAGTTTTGGTAACTTTTTTCGTCCACTGAAAGTAAATAATCGAAAAAAATCATCAAAACGTTTAATATTCATCTTAGAATATTTGATTATTTTTTCCATTAAATAAATTTATTTTGGTACTTTATGTTTAATATATGATATTAAAAATGTATATAATTGTCAATCATTTCAATTTTGTAGAAGTTTTAATAAAATCTTACGTTGATATTTATCTACCTTTTATTCATCTGATAAAACTTTTAAGATCATTCTTAAAAGAAACAATATTTACAAATTTAAATATTTTTAACAAGATTTATTTCACAAGATTCTTTCACATAGTGTTTTTATTGTATTAAAAAATTTATTCCAGAAGATTAAATAATAAAATTTGCCCCTGATTTTAATGTACGAATTAATTTAATGGTATGAAAATTAATTTAGTGAAAGAAATGAAGTCATTTTTATAAATAAATTTTTAATAAAACATTTTATTTTGGAAGAATAAGAATATTTTAATTTAGAAATATAATAAAGTATTAAAGTTTGTCAGAAACAAATAATATTAATTTAAAAGAGAGTCTTTCTAAAAGGCTTTTTATTAGTATATATTTTGAAATATATATAATGTATATTTTTCCAATTATGTAACTCAGCACAGAATAAACTTTATTAATCGAAATAAAAACCATCAGAATCAATACCTTTTTGCCAACGAGAAACAAGTTTATTTATGCCCCTAGTGTAGAACTCCGGATTTCTGGATGCAATAAAAGCGTTAAAGGCGTTTTTGGTGACACTTTGGTTTTTGAAGCATTTTTCCGGGAGTAAGTTGTTCAGATGCTTGAAAAATATTGTAGTCGGTGAGCGAGAGGTCTGATGAGTAGAGTGGATGAGGCAGAGTTTTAAAGCCAAATTCGTTTAGCTTTTGCAGGGTCGGTTTTGCGAGTTATCACCGGTCGTGGAGGAGAATTGGCCGCTTCATATTGACCAATCTCAGGTACATACGTCGGAGCTCGTGATGCATTTTGTAAATTTGTCGTTTCACCCGTATTCAAAAATCTGTGATGGATGAGACCTGCTGCTGACCACTAAACAGTCACCATAGCCTTATTTTGGTGGAGTTTTCGTTTCGGAAATTGGTGAGAGCCTCATTGCGGTCCTACAATTGTGCCGAACGTCGCCGATTGTCGTAGAGAATCCACTTTTTATCACATGTAACAATTTGATCGAGAAACGGGTCGTTCTTTTTGTGCAGATGAAGTGGAGGAGACACCTCAAAACGACGATTTTTTTTACTTTCGTTCAATTCGTGAGATATCCATTTATCAGTGCCTTTTAGAAACAGGAGCCCGAGTGAATGTCATTAAATCGGATTTAATCAAATCTATGAAAAATATTCAGATTAGAGAAACAAGAAAGCGTATTGACTGTGAGAATAACTCAGAACTTGTAAACGATGGGACTGTAAAATTAAAGGGGATAATAGAAAGGGTACAGAAAACAATAGAGTTTTATGTTGTCAAAGAAATAGATCCGGAAATGATTGCTGGTATAGATTTTTTGGATAAATTTGGAATAAAACTGAAGAAAGAAGCATCAAATATGGATAGGATATTGGCAATTAGAGAAAGCCATTCTGATGAAGATAGATTAAAAAGAATAAGAGAATCGTACTATTCTACAAGTGAAAATGAGCTAATGGAACTTTTAACAAAGTACAGATCAATATTCATAGCTGATAAGTGGGATATTTGAAAAACTTCGTTAACCAAACACAAGATAGAAACACATGGAGAACCAGTACTGGTAAAACCGTATAGACAACCGAAACATTTTGAAGAATAAAGTATATAAAGCTGAACATCCTTTCCGGTCTGTACTATCAATGAGTACAATACAATATCACAAAGGTTACATTATTGATTTTCAATTAATTTTAGATCAGGAATAATTTTGAAATCAAAAATTAAATTAAATTTTCTGTCACAAATATACCATTTATTTTTAACAACAATATATATATATATATATAAGCATATATATAATTGTTATGTAAACTTAAATAATTTGTTATAATTTTAAACTTAGAATAATTATTTATTATTTTTGAATAATACTCTTCATTGTTTTCGTTTTTTCTTTCTGTATTTATATTTATTATTATTATATTTATTATTATTATTACACAATGTTGGTTTACATTATTATTGCAGCCCAAAAAATCACATTTACTGAATATAAAATATTTTTCCAATATTAAATGAAAAATATTAAGATAAATTAATCGTATTGTGAAATGAAATAAAACAGCGCATTTCCGATCAATTCATTTTGATTTTAGAGCATTTCTTTTCTTTCTTTCTCTGCTCTTCCTAACAATTTTTTCACATATCGTTGATAAATTAACAAACTTTAAGAGCTTTTAAATAACTATTTTTAGTTATAATTGCTGAAAAAAAGTTATTTGTCATTATTTAATATCGTTTTAGACAAACATTTGCATTTATAAAATCTTTGTGATTTTTTTTCAAATTAATATTTAATCACGAAAGAAAAAACCTGTAGTGAATAAACGTGAAAGATTATTAAAAGACCTTTGTGAATCATATTTTCGAAAAAAACATTAATTATTTTCTGGTGACAAAGAATTTAATGCAGATGACAAAATGATCATTTATTATCAAAACATAAATGTGATAAAATGTTGGACGCCAACTTTTTTTCTATTCTCCCGTTTTTTTCTACTTTTATTTGCCTTGAAAATTATTATCAACAAAATTGATACATCATTTAAACTAAAATAAATTTACTTAAAAATTTTATTTCTGTGATTTAAATGTTTTTCAATTCGACATAAAATTTTTCTCATAATAATTATTGTTAATTATGAAGGGAAAAGCCGCCGATCTATTTAGGAATACTAAAAGAAGATTAATTGTTTAAAGAAATTTAAAAGCAAAATGTTAATATATTTCTGGTTTGAAGAATATACTATTTGTATTTTTTTCTGTTTTGTACTCTATTTCCAAAGGTTTATCTTGTTTGACATTTTCATACCTTGTGTAAACTCTGATTACTTAAAATCTATTTTAAAATATGGTATTTTACTGATCTTTTTGTTGTTTCCGTAAAAATTACTAGTTTAATATATTAATTTAAAAAGGTAGGGACTTTTCGGACATTTATTTTCGATTAAAATAATTATTTCTTCTATTAAAAAAATATAATTGAAACGAAATACATTTTTTTCTTGAAAATATCATTTATGTAACAAGTTGTATTTTTATTAGAAATTATTATTTAAAATAAATTTAATTGTAAAAATATATGATTCAGCATTTTGTTCATTCAAAAGAATTTTTAGTATATTTTCACTTTTAATTATTTTAAATAGAATTTGTGTAATTATTAGGATTCATTATTGTCATTTCTTTAATTCCACTTGAATTATTAGGATTAATAAAATCATTTTTTCCATTTATTTCCTTGACATTTATCAATATCAGTATCATTTAAAGCCCATATTCTAAGAAAATCAACAATTATATTTACTTAACCATTAAAACGATCCATCAGTATTCGAATAATCACAATAATTTTCAATATTTTATGATTTGATTATTTTTATATTATTTCATTAATGTATTTCATTATTTCTGCAAAAATAAACAAATAGTATATATGATGCAATTGTTCTAAATAATATATATATATATATATATATATATATATATATATAAGTTTTATTAATTTATTCATCTAGTTAAAAAATACATTTCTATTAATTTAAATTATTATATTGATTATTTTGAAGATAGTTAAGTATGTGATCCGCTTCTTTATAAATATTTTTAAAATTAGTAATACATTGTTAAAAAGTGAATGTTTTTTCAATAAAGAATATATATTTTTAAGAATATATATATTTAAGACATAAATGGAAATACTTTTATTCAAAAAGTTATGGAATATTTAAAATACTATATGGATTCTAGTGGAAGCAAAATTTAATTAGGCTCATTAAGCTATTAAAATATAAAATGAATCAATCTTTGATCTTAAATTGCTAGCCTTGAAATATTAAATTACTAATTTCTACACGTTGTTTACTCCTCTGGAACAGCTATCGTTGTCAAATTACAGTTTATTGTAAAAATTTTTACAATAAACATTGACACTATCAGTGCTTTTGAAGGTTGTACCAAGCAATGTTTTAACATTGTAACTTTGCACCCAAATGGGTTCCCAGCAGTGATGTCAGACCGTGCCGGAAAATTTGTAAAACAGCGGGAAATGCGGGGAAAAACTGAATCGAAGCGGGATTTTTTTCAATCATGTAAATGATAAATGATTGCTCATGTTTTTTTCTTTATGAAATGGAAATAGTAAAGATTTCCATACTTTTAATGCTAACTTATACTATTTATAACCCACGCATCGTTTTTCCTTTTTAGAAATTCGTACAGAAACTCATCAGTTAACAATCTTTTTAGAAGTGATTATGATTTGTAATTAACGTTTTTCTTCTTCATAAATAAATAATTTTTGATATACTCATTGTGTGTATTGCGCCTTCTCTTAATTAATGTTATACATTGACTTCTAGAGTACAAGAATCTAGAGGTTTATTAAACAAAATCAAACAATTTTTTACACAATAAAGGTAATTTTTAGTTTAAGTAACCACATATTGATATAACCAATAAGTTAATTTAATTGTTAACTTGTTTTACTGTCAATTAAAATTGTAAAGCCAGTGGCCCTAAAAGCCTGGAGGTATTTTTACCTTTGTTCCGAAACAAATTCTCTCTCAAGATTATCTAATAGTTAGAAACCTTGCTGTAGAGATATTTTATTTTTATGAATTTCTTCGTTCTTTAAATAATAGTAGAATAAAAATTAGATGGTTTATGTTATAAATAATACGTTAGTTATATATTTTAACTAAACTTCTTTGTTAACTAATACTTTAAAACTATTTTGTCAAAGTTTGACAAAAAAATATGAAATATTGTTTACAAAGATAAATATTTTCTTTAATTTAAAGTAATGAAATTATCATTTTGTTTCCCTGATCCCAAAAGCTTAAGTCAAATTAACATTAGTTATTAAGATTATTTTTAAGATAAAATGGAAAATGTTGTTTATATACTGATTAAAGTTATTATTTTTATAACATTGTAGTCATAAATTGTTTTTGAAATATTAGAAAATCAATGTTTTCAAATAATATATATTTCCCAAAAATATAATTAGGGAATATTTATTTATATTAGTAATAACAAACCTACATTTACCAATTAATTCCTGTTTTAAGGAAAAATATTATCCCTGGAGACTTACATGTTTACTTCTATGTAAAGTTAAAAAAGGTATATGAATTTCAAGATTTACATTCACCATTATTTTTACGAGCAAATCATACTTTCACAAAATTTCATTTTATCCCATACTGAATGTATTTCAAGTAAATTTTATTTTTTTTCTTGTGTTGAAGGAGACTTCAGGAGAAGAAAATTTTCACAGAAATAATATCTGTTAAATCAAAAACATCTAATTTTTGTTTTTATTAATTATATAAATATTTAATATTCATATTACTTTAATTAATTACATAATAATCACAGAAATTAGAAAGATATTTTATATTAATTATAAATGTAATAATTAATATTAGAAATTAAGTTTCAGCTGACAAATTAAAGTCTTAGTTTACAAGATAATATTATAGTAAAATAATTAGAGTAATTCAAATATATTTAATGTTTTATTAGAAAAAACGATTTTGGTTCAATATAATATTATTATTTTCAAACTCTTCAGTAATTTGAATGATATAAAATACGTAATATTGTTGAGTGTTTAGTGTGTTTGTAAAAATAAATAGAAAGAACGCAATTATTTTCTTTATAAAAATATATTTTAATATTTACAATTCAGTTACAAATAGAGTGAAAACAATATTTTTTGGCCCCTGGCCGATTTTATATTTGAGAACCGAGAGCCTTAACGACAACTCGGATTTTTGTATATTTTAAAGTTTTTGGTTCACACTTTACAGTGTGGTTTATATAAAAAGATATATTATATTAAAATATGAGTTTATTCACCTTGACTTTCTTTTTTCATCTTTTTCTTTTCTCGTGCTTTTTTGAAGCCTTTCGTTTCAATTTCAATTGTTTTCTATCTGTAGTAAATTTCGACTTTTATACTAGTAAGCGTTCGTTTACGTAATTGTAATCTAATAATAATTGTAATTAAAATAAAATGTATTTTCATTTCACAATAAAAAATTAATTTCAATTACCGTAATGTTTTAAAACATGTAATAAATATTTATTCCATACCTACCTAATTAAATAATACAAATTGGCTCCCACTTTTTAGAGGAAATTGTAAATTAATGCAATTTGTAAACATTTCATGCCTGAATTCACATAGTTTTGTTTTGGTTTACAGTCTCCGGATATTCACAAACTAGTGTGATATCTAAATAAAAAAGTCACAAGTTTGAAATTTCTTCCAAAGTAATAAATCAAGACTCTTTTTTATTAGATTTAGAGAAAAAAATAGGTAATCATAAAAAGAGTGCGTTTGCCAATAAGAATGATCGGCCATGACAGCATTTGACAAATTAATCTATTTTTTTAATAATCAAAAAGAAAAATTGACATAATTTTCTTCTTTAATTCCTGATTGATATTAATTAATATTGCCGTAATTAATTTTCTAAGAATTAAATTTATAATTTTTTATTCATTTTTTTTATTTAAATATCTAAAATACATTTTACAATTTTCTAAAACAAGTTATTTTTTTCGAAAGTATAATTTTTATTTCTATATAAACAATGTTTCATGAATTATTTGTCTAAAAGAATATTTCCGAATCAATAATTGAGTCTAGGAGAAGTCCATAAATTCCAGAAATACAGTTTCTTTGCCAAATACGACTCACTGCTATGAATCATTACTTACTTGGATCATTGCCAGCTGATTGTTCTCATTGGGACTCAGAGTTTAATGGAAAATTAAAAAATAATAATCTTTGGCATTATGAAACAGGCGACAGTGACTGGATTTTGTACTCAATACGAATTTGATTTTAATTAAAATTTAATAATTAAAAAAGGAGGAATATAAAAGAAAATTTTAAATAATTTTGACAGAATATTAATTTTTTTGTTAAATTATTTTCTAAAATTTATTTTGTGTACAAATTCTATTTTTCTTAGATTAAAAATAAATTTTATTTTATAAACAAAATTTTGAAAAAATCTTAAGAAAATAATAAATGGGTTTTCTTTTTGAATATTAAAAAATTCAATGAAATTTTAATAGACTGAATAAAATATTTATAATTTTAAATTTTCATTTAAAAATTAATAAATAAATAATTTCATAAAAAAATAATTTAAAACGAAGAAAAAATCTATTGTTTTTTTTAAATTTAAATCAAAAGAAACGAGGATTTAAAATTATTAATTTACTTTTTAAAATAATTATTCAATTGTATTCTTACGATATATATGTTGTTGTCCTAATCTAGAAAATATTTTTTAACATTTCTTTTTCATTTTTTAAATTATTTTTTATTTTTAATTTATTATTTAATTTAATCTGAAAAAATATAAAATGGTAATTTAAAAAATGATATTTTTTTAAATAATATTACTTTTTCAATTTAATTTTTGTTTCTTTAAATATATGAAATAAATAATAATTTTCAGTTCGTTTAAAATCAATATTTTTTAAAAAAATGAATTCAGTTAAATTATATAAAATTAAAATTGATGTATACAGATGAAATATTTATTATTTATGTGTTAATTTATTATTCCAAATTTTAATTATATAAAAAAATGAATCAGTCATTGATGCTTCCTGATTATAGGAGTTTATTAAATTTTAATTTAGAATGATTCATTCAAGTATCTTAAATTTTTGATTCTTTCTGTCTCTCTTCGTTTCTCTTTCCTAGTTGAATTTGTTTTGATAAAATTTTCAAAACTGAGAAATAAAAATTGTAATAAAAATGTATTTCAATATATTTTTTTATAAATTTTAAAGCAAAATGAGTTGACTATGCGAGTTGAAGAACCTATTGGATGAATAACTGATAAATCAGATCCAAGAATCCATTGACGTAGGTGGAATGAAATTTTATTTTCGTTTACAATATTATGTAGATACATTGGTTTATAATTTCACACATATATATCTAGTATTAAATTGGTTTAATTTTGCTTTTGTTATTGAAGTATAATATTCGGCTTTTAATAAAGACTTTTTAGCCAGATAAGTCTATAATCCCCCTATTGGTATCCTACGGGGACGTCAGCCTTTTACTTCGCACACTTCGGCAATCTAGTGAGAAATGATCATTCATGGGTCCCATGGTTCTATATCCTTTTGGCTGTATACGTGGACTTCACACATCCACGAAACGGGTTTTTGAATGTTCTCGCATGTGGATCTGTAAGGAGGTAGTCTAGATGGATTTTTAAGGGACTTGCTTCTGACTCTCTTGTTGCAGCAGCATTCGGATCGAAAATTTGTACTTGAGTTGCGTTATTTTCTGGTGTTGTTTTCCGTAGTTGATTCTTTTCTTCTGATTTCCTGGACTGATCTGTTCTGCTTGGTAATATTTAGACTAAATGTTCCTTTTAAATTGTGTACGCTTATTTGTGAAGTCTAATGAGCCATCAAGATGGTTTTTCACACTTTTATTTTTATCACAGTTTGAATTGGTCTTAGGTCATTTCTCAGCAAAACTTTCGTAATTCGATATCTAACTATTTGTGATAATGAATCGTTTTAAAATATTATACGAACAAATTTTCATTTTATGCATTTAAATTATTTTTAAATTTTATTTTCAAGATTTTACTTTAATAATTACAATTTTATCTAAAAATTATTTTAAGTTAAAAAACGTTTTTATTAAAAAAACATTTATTTCATCGATTTAGAATTCATTTAAAACTTCTATACGTAAGTAAAATTTTTAATCTTTATTTTTCTAAATCTATAAAATTTTAAATATCATGTTGCAATTTAAAATTAAAATCATGCTCGAAAAAGACAATCATCATGAGAATCCAAAATATCAATTTACCATCTGAGTTGGAGAATCGCATTTCCTAATACAAAATTAAACATATTTACTTCAAAATAATAAATTTAAAATATTCCTCATACTGTTAATTAACAGAAATTGGAGCATAAACGAAATATTTATTGCAAAAATAAATTTTAAGAAAATTAAGGAGGATGTAATTATGATCTATTTAGTAATCGAATAAAAAATAATATTTGAAAACCTGTAAAAACAACTCTGAAATATACCAACTTAAATTTTTTAAGATGGTTGATGAGATTTTTACCATTATAATATAATCATTATTGTTAAAATCTATAAATTAAATTACAAAACATAAGAAACAAAAAATTGCATAATTTTTAAATTTTTTTTAAGTTTCTAATAATTTTAGTTTATTTTAAAAAAAAATAATTTTCATCACACTCCAAAAGATTTAATCAAATTTTTTATCAATGATTTTTAATTAAACAGTTGAAAAATAGAAACAAAACAAAAATAATCTGAAATAAGGATCTTTTGGGGACTGGAGCGGAGAAATGCCGATTTGACCGAACATTTTTGCTATTTTTAGTAATTTATGAATAAAATATATAATTAAATAATTAAATTAATAAATTAAAATACTTAAATAAATTAATTAAATAAAATTAAATTAAATAAATAATTAAATATAGAAATCTTTTAGTTCAATATTAAATTCTAATATTGTTGAATTAGAATTTAATAATTCTAATTAAATGTCAAATTTGCAATTTGAATAATGGTGTGTAATTATGTAATCGCCAAAGAAATCGATAATGAATTGTATTAATTTCGGTCAGATTGTGAGCCTCATTTTTATTGTTATTGCAATTTAATGGAAAATTATTCTCTCCATGTAAGTATGTCTTTATTTGTGTATGCATGTGTTTGTGTGTATGTTAATATGATGAAGTAATTTGTAAATGATTGGTGAATGTCTGTTTGTTGTATGTGTGTGTGTAAAAAGTTATTTTGTGAATTATAATCACAATTAACAATTATTAAAAACGATTTTCAAAAGCGGTGAATGAGTTCTTGTCAATTTCAAATAAAGTTTTTTCACAATTGTCAATTTTTTCAATGTCGATTTTTAAATGAACTCGAAATCAAATTTAAATTAATTGAAAAAGAAATGAAAGTTTATAGAGCTAAATTAGCTGAACAAACTGAAAGATATGATAAAATGGTTGATGCGATGAAAGATATCGCAAAAATGACCGGCGAATTGAACATGGAAGAGCGTAACTTATTATCCGTAGCATACAAAAACGTAATCGGAAGTCGGAGAGCATCGTGGAGGATAATGAGTAGCATCGAACAAAAAGATCCTTCTCGACTTNCATTGATTAAAACCTACCGAAGTCAAATTGAAAAAGAATTGAAAGAAGTCTGCGCTGATATAATAGCCTTACTCGATGAGTTCTTGTTGGTGGCTTCAAATGGCGGTGAAGCTAAAGTGTTCTTCTTAAAAACGAAAGGCGATTATTATCGTTCTGTCCAACTCTCTTCCTAAAAAATCGTGGAGACACGGATTCCTGTCCAGGGACCATTAAAATTAATTATTGTTACTTTTTAATTTGACTTAGAAATATGAACACAAAAAATAAATACTGCACTTAAAAAATTAAATTATCTACGCCCAAAATATTTAGATTATTTGTTTGCTCGGCGACTAATATTTTTTTTCAAATAAAATCAAAATAATCTTAAATAAAATCAGAAGGAATAAATTGACTACGTCCTAGCGTGTATTCACTAGGGTTTCTCCGCAATTTCACATTATGACCCTATCTTAACCGACAAACAAACAAACAAGCACATTCTTTAGACAAATGTATTATATATGGTACGATAGCTGAATTGACTTCAAAATAAGATTTTAATAATTTTAATTTGAAATACAAACGTATTTTTTTAATTATAAAGTATTTATGCAAAAAGAGTTATTATTTTATTTTAAAATAAATGTTATTGTATCAAACTTTGCAAGAGTATTTCTAAATTTATAGAACAATGAGTTTTTTTATTATAAACCTAGAACTTTTTTATTTTTATGAATTTGTTATTGAACTTCTAGAATTTCAGTGTCGATTCCCCAAGATTGAAAGGTCTTGAAATGCATTAATCACGTTACTTTCGATATGTGACCTGATTCCATTTTCTTTTAAATAAAAGTCTCATAATGATTATCTATCCTTAAACAAATATCTAAATGAATTTACGTTTGTTAAATTAACTTCTGTTTCTTATTAAAATTGAAACAACTTTAAAAGTTAAAAAGAAATAACGTGATTATTTTATACACTGACCTAAAATGCAGAAAAGTAAATAGCTGCTAATTTGATTTTATTTAAATTAAATTGTAGTATTTAAAGCAAAAAAGAAAATAGTTCTGAAAAAATGCATATAAATAATTATTAAATTCAGTGAACGACAATCGACCATCATCAATTTTCATTTAAAAGTCTTTCTATTGCATTACAATTAATTTAAATTGTACAAATATAAATTATTTAATATAAATATACGATAAATCGTTTCATTGGTTTCATCAAAAGAAAGAAATTTTTCAAATATTAATTTAAAAATTATTTTCTATTAATTAGTACATGATATAATTAATTAATTAAACTAATACATAGTATCATTTTTTAATTAATTTAGTATTGATAATTAATTCATTATCAAATAATAATTTTAGTATAGTTATATATTAATTAATTAATTTAAGAAAAATAAACAATTTTTTATTAAAATAGTAAATTTTTAAGATAATGTTTTTAATGTTTTTAAAAATTATTATGATACAGAATTAGTTTATCAAATGTATAATCATAATTGTATTGATAAATAAATTTACATATTTTTCTTTCGTAATAAATAGATTTTATAATTTTTTTTATAAATTAATTGAAATAAAAAATAGTATTATAATAAAATAAAATTATCATTTTTATGATTGTTTCATATTTTCTTGTAGTTTTATACTAAAAGAGCTGTATCAAAAAAATACATGACCAATATTTTTAATAAAAAATTTATAATTTGATTGCTTCTAAGGAATATTGAAACAGGTGAAACAATTGAAATAATTTAAACTCATCAGTCGTAAGTCACCTCTCACATGATGGCACTACTTTATCAATGCGGTCATATGTCCCATTAGAGGTGAAACATGGAACCTTACGAAACTTGCTCTTCATTATACATAAGCAATGGAGCAATTGACATCTCTGGTTATATATATGACTGTCTTTTGTACTCAATTGTTAATATATGGAGCCCGAAAATAAATAATTAATTTCTTTAATTTTGATAGTGAATTCAATGTTTTGAAACCAATTCCCAAAGTAATCTCTATTCTAGTTATTAAACTAAGCGTAACATCTTATTAAATGATAAGAAAAGAAAAGTTACACCTTAAAAATAGGCAAGTGAATATGAAAATGATGTAGAAAAGAAGAATGTTGATGATACATTGAAATCGAGAGTTATCAATTGTTTTTACAAATATCAATTGCCAAGGTTTTAGACATGTTTAGTAGCTAATTGAATATGTATAGAAAAATAACAATAACCCAAAACCAGAATTATAACTCAAACTGATTATTTTGGAAAAATTGGTAGAACATTTTCTATAAAGAAATATTTGTTTTGAGTACAATTTTTTAAAAGCATATGAAAAAATTATGTTTTCAAAGATTCTAATTGCATTATTCCTTTTTTGCTCATATTTTAAGATAGAGCGTTTTTTATTTTTTTTTGGATGCTCCATTTCGATTGAAACTGAAAAAAAATAATATTTATCAAAAACGACGATTTTGGAATCATTTCTTAAATTAACAGTTCCAATAAACATACTAAATGGAGAATACAGAATACTGTTTTTACAGATTCATATATTCGATATCATTATATTTTGATATGTTACATTAAAATCTTTATTTCATCCCAAAAGTTCTGTTTAATGCAAAAATCATTTTTCATTTGTACAACAATCTTTAAGTCAACCACTAATTCCGAAAGACATAATCTTCATGTTAGAAGATAATATGCCAGTGTTCCACTGGCTGAAGAATTCATTTACTAAGCTACTGAAAACTGCATTAAGAGTCTCAAGTGTTGGCTATAAACCTGAAGTGATTGACTTATTATTTTATGGATGGAGTGGATAGGGCAGATCAAATAAAACTTATATATTGTTCTTGTAATCATTAAAATGATGTTGGAATGATTTTGTGAATAATTAAGCAACCCCTTGAATTTGTATATTCTGTATAAAGCTAATTATAAACATGGTAAAACAGAAACAATATCTTTTAAACTTAATTGGGAAATTAGTTACATCACAATTTTTTTAATTTGTGTGAAGGTGATAGTGTGACATATGAAACACCAATAAGGAGAAATGAATGGAAAACTACATATCTGGCTACTTGATTCTGAAAGAAGACATAATGACTGTTTAGTGTTTTCTAGTCGTAAATTGCTTTGAAGAAAAATAAAAATATACTTCTGTAAAACGTACAACAAAACTATTTTTTTATGATAGAGACATATATGTTACTTAAAAAAACTTATAGATTTTTATTTAAAACTAATATTTGCACTACTAAAAAAATTAATAATTTATAACAAAATTATTATTCATTATAATACTTAATAATATTATTAATAAAAAAAATTTTTATAAAAACAACCACGTTTTTCAAGCATTACCAATGCACTAAAAAGAGGAAAATAATTTTTTTTCTAGACATGTGAGAAATTTTATACCT
>MQRK01224882.1:36924-48669 GCA_001938485.1 Girardia tigrina
TATATATATATTCATTTGGAAATGTCTGTTGTTTTCATAACTCATTATCATCCATTTTAAAATTTACGTATACTTATAAAAACAAAAATAAATAAAAATATTTTAAAATTTAATTATGAAAGATAAAATATTATTAGGGTATTCTAAAATTATTTAGCTATTTTCTAGTCTTTCATAAAAATTTAGTTTAGATGTATAAATTAAATCCTTAATTTTAGATTTTTTTGCAGTCAAGTTTATAAGCCATTGCAGTCATAGTTTATTCCTTTTATAGTATCACAATCGATGTTAAAACATTGTAATTCAAGCTCATCTGTGTTAATAGAAGAGTCAATATAAAAGTCGCAGCTGAGGTAAATTCTGTAGTCGAAGTGAAGGAGTTGCCATTAAGACTTCAACAGAAGAAAAGTTCAAGTGCTTCTACGATGGTGACAAAAATCACGAAGACAAACTCCACTTCAGATGCTCATCCACGAGAATTATATCAGCAGAACTTCGTCCTCATCGTTCCATCTTTTATGGACATGAACTTCGTAAGGACATCGGTCAACAACTTTAAGCCAATCCTTCTGGGAAAGAATTGTGACTAGTTATTTATAAATAAATTTATTAAAGCAACAAGGAAACAATGATTGATAATCGGTCAAATAACAGTACCGTTTCTTTAGAGATCATGAAATTCTTCGTACATGTTACCTTAACACGGATATAAAACATATTTTTAAACATAAATAAAAATTTTATCCAGCATTTACTTCGTCATGAGGTTGAATATACAATCAACCACAATTAGTGGTCTGAATAAGAAGCAACGTATAGACGCACATACAAGGTTTTCTTGTGTGAGTTAAGTCAATATATGTAATGATTGTATAAAATGTCACCGTGACAGCACAAGGAACTGTTTAAGCAGGGGAAGGTCATGAAACACATCAGAATATTGCTTAATTCTGCAAGATAGAGTTTTCCTCATCATATAGCATCATCTTGACATCATCCACACAATAAGAGCAGACTTACATGCTAATTGTTTCCTCAACATGAGTAAATGTCATAGAGTGACTGTCTCAAAGTCCTGACCTTAACCGGTTCACGGAATAAATATCGCGTAGTAAATCTCGTCACCAAATTTAATTTAATATTTTTAGTAGTAAATTTTGTTGCCGACTTGATAATATTTTTTTAGTAAATTTCGACGCAGAATTATTGATAATATTTATCGTAGTATATTTTGTTACCAACTTGATGATAATATATTTTTGGAGTAAATGTCTTCTCCAAATTTATGATACTATTTTTTGTACAAAAATGTTATCATTTCTGTGTGGAAAATTTCAACAAAATATAATCAAGTCAGTGATGAAATTTACTACGCAATGTAATTGTGGATATTTTTTCCTCTATGTTTTTCTTGATCCCACATCAACCCTAAATGGTCGCTTAAATGGAGAAGAGATTCCTGGAAAGGAGCATCTAATGTAAAGAGCACACGAATTGTAGATGACGACAGACATGGATTTAATCTACAAAATGATTGATTCAAAGTATAATCGTGTATCAAAAATCATAATGATCCTCTTAATTATTGTTGTTCTTTGTTTATCTGTAAGTGACTATCTATGTTCTTTTATTTCATTACTTAATCGACCTGTATTTTATTATTAACAGCTTTAATCATGGTCATTGTTTAGCATAAAATGTTCATTTATGTTGATAAACGTGTTTTATATAGGTGTTACAGTTATTCTTTATAGGCCATATATGTCTTTATTACGTTCCGAATCTCTTCTTCAGCATTACCGAGCACATGGGCGATTTGCTCAGAGGAACTTTCTTTATAAAGATCAGCATGACTGAAACAGTTCTAATTATTTTACTCAGGAAAATGTTATCTAAATGTCTTTGATTTGCGATTTATCAAAGCTTTTATCTATTTGTAATAAAATTAAATAAAACATAAATTGAAATTAATATAATTAAATTATAAATATTAATTGAATTACTGATAATGCTCACCACTGATGTTAATATGCTTTTCTTCACTGTATATTCTCTCAAACTTGAACTTTTCTTTAAAACATTGTGAATCACAAGTTTCTTTGTTATGAATTGCGGTATAGGGAATCTCATTACAATAAATACGTTTCATTGTATATAAAATCTTAGAATTTGATTCAAAATTCATATTTATTTCGTTATAAATAAATTTTGTGAAAGAGATTTTCATTATTCAGAAGTTTAACTTTAACAATAAAAAATAAAATATTCTTCTAACATTGTGCAAGAACTCCTTAGGCGCACCATGTATTTTACCTGGACATTCTTGTTAGTAATTGTAATTCCAGTGACGACAAATAATGATTTATTTCCACGACAAAAGAACAATTTTCGATAAATCGAGAATATTCAAACAACAAAATGTCTCATTCTACAGTTATTTTGTTTGTTTACTTAATACATAAAATTAATGAAAAAAAGATATTTATATGTGAAATGTTGGGTAAATGTATCACCATTTTAGTTGTGACAAACAATTCGAGTATGAAATTGTTTTTATTTTCTTTCTTTTGCCTAATTTTCTCTGATTTTAGGGGTTTGGATCATGTTAAAAAAAAGCCCCCAGGGGCGTACTTTTTAGTTGTGTAATTTTAGGGGCGTACTTTTTAGTTGTGTAATTATATCTCATTACAAATACATCTTATTTATTTTAATGTTCATAAATATTTTTTGGGTCATATCACCTAGTACGAATGAAACAATCATAAGAAGACTAATGAATTCTGATTTACAGGACACGATAGCATTTTTTAAAACAAAGGGGATTTTGAAATCGTCAATGAAGTGTGGCAGTTGCGGCGAGGTAATGACCTGGACAGCTAAGCAAAGTGTTATAGACCAATATGTCTGAAACTGCCAAAATAAGAAGTGTTCAAATTACAAAACAACTTTGTCAATTAGAACTAATTCTTTTTACTTTCTTTTTACTAATTACTTTTATGATGAATAAATTTCATAATTTTGTATTGTGTTTTTATTGTATTTATTACACGGGGGCATATTTTTTAGTTGTGTAATTTCAGGGCATACTTTTTAGTTGTGAAATTTTAGGGTCATACTTTTTAGTTGTGTAATTTTAGGGGCGTACTTTTTAGTTGTGTAATTTTAGGGGTATACTTTTAACATGATCCAGGGGTTTTACAGTAGTGGTTTCAAAGTGAAGAATTTATAACTGTTTATGGCTCTCTGATGATTATATTTTATGATTTGCAATAAATATTGAATTGACTCTCATTTGTATGAAAGTAGGTTGTAATTACAAGCAATAAATTTTTCATGTTGGCCAGTATTTTACTTTTCTAGTTCGTGTTTCCCATAATGTACTTTTAGAGAGAATTAAAAATGAACTGAAATTTCCTTGAGAATGAGTAAAAATGTATCTAACAAAATTTTCTGGAAAAAATTCAAACTTAGATGCAAATTTGTCAAACTAATAGAATCTGACTTTCATTAGAAAATAATTTATTTTTTTATACAAGACAGACAGAAAAAACTTTACTTCAGCTCTTTTTGGAAAAATAAAACCTAATTAGTCTAGTTTTCAAGACAACAAAAAATAATTTGTGACAGTAAATCGTTTATTAAAAAAATAAATACATTTAAAACTTTTGAATCCTTTTGAAATTTAATATGTTTTGGATTTATTGAAAGACAAGTTGTTTTGATCAACCACATTTGAGTAATAATAAATCAGCAAATAGGAAGAAATAAGTTTTCAATTTTTTATCACATATTTTATTAAATATTTAAAAAATAATATTATTTTTTTAATAATTAACATACTACAAATACGTTGTTTCGTTTTCTAAGTCTCGTACGTTCTGTAAGAAAAGAAAGAAATAATAAAAAACATGATTATCTTCTAAAGAATTTTTAAACTATTTTTTCCAGAGAAATATTCATATTTTATTTGTTATATTTTGTCTTGGTTAAAGCACATTGTTTAATTGTTGATTTTATGAATGTTGGAATAACTCGATTTCTATTAAAATATAATTATAGTCCTATTGTTGTTGACTGTCGAAAAGAATTAATTTCTGTCCAGATTAATCAAATAATTAAATAAATAAAAATGAATAATTGATTTAAAAACTAGATTTAAATTCTATTTAATAAAGAAAACCAGTTGAGCCACTCTGTTCAATTTTTGAACTTTTAATTTTGTTTTGGAATTCCGATTTATTTTGCTAAAATTGACTTTAGAAATGTTTTTAGAGAAAGACAGTTAAGGAGAATTTATAAATGTACTTTTATAAATACAGTTATTTATTGATTGAATCAATTAATTACCAAATAAGTTCTAATAAGTCCCGCCTTCATTTAAGCCCTGCATTCTAACTATTCCGACATCTTGGAATGCACGCATTCTATTAACCCCCACTCAAAATTTTTGTCAACTCGTTAAGCACCGCGGGGCTTATTAGAGCGTATAGGTATTTCTGTGAAGTTAGCTTATTAAGAAATGTAGAAAAGTATAGTAAACATTACGATACCTCCAAACAACAACTGAGTCCTCAAAAGGACTAAAAAGAAAGAGCAGACTTATGTTATCAATTACCTTTGTTTAATTCATGTTGAAATATTAATTTCCTAATCAGAATTGCGGTTCAGTAGATTTTGCTAATATTGTCTCTAATATTACATCTTCATGTCAGCAATTAATAAGTTTATTGTTGTTGCGAAATTTTAAAACTATAATTCCCGTAATTTTAAGTATTCTTTTTTTTGCCACTTGATATAACTAAGTTAATCGTCTTTTTGATTCTTCGAAATAACGTATGTGTATGAATATGAATGTTTTTAACTTGGTGCATAGTTATTACAGCTTTTTTATAAATTTGCGTTTGGTTTTCATTTTTTTCCTAAACTTAATTCTCTGTTTTCCATTAATGGTAATTGATAAAGAAAATTATATCCAGATTCCCTAAAATGTATTGTACTTCTTTGAGAAATATTGTGGTGTATATCACAGACTAGAAAAACAATCAGTAAAAATCAAGTTAAAAAATGATTCAAGAAGTTAAATCATCCGATATAAAGCTCATAGATAACGATGGAAGTGATCGACCATCGAGTTTTGATAACCACAAACTTTTTATAGCTGTGGAATAAGACGAAAGCTTGAAAACGAAAATGTTAGATTGATACATTAATGCATACTATTTGATTTTTGTTCATCGCTTCAACAAGCTTGAGATAGACTGGAAATGGAAAGAATAAGTTCCAAAAAAATTTAGTATGATATAAAAATCACAAATGTCCAAATTTTTTACATTGGTAAATTCTGATAATTGGAAAAACTTTCACTTTATTTTATCAGAGAAATAATTCTTTTTTACAAATTATTCATAAGTTACTTTTTATTATAAGCACATTAAATCGTGATTATTTCAACATTATTAAGTAAGTCAATTAATCTATTTATGAAACTTTTTTTCTTATCTTACTAAATTCAGATATAACACAGAATTTCGACACATTTTCCAAAAATCAATTTAACAAATATAAAAATATCAAGTCGAAAGTCTATTGGGCTCGTGCGGTATTGGAAACAGATTTTTCTTACAATATGATCTTTAGATCACCTTGCAGAAGTTAGTACATAACATGTAGAGAATGCAAAATACCGGATATTTCTAAGACTGGTATTACCGGTTTTGGTTTCTCGTCAAACTTTGTAATACCGGTATTGGTCATCGAAAATGAAACTGTTTAAAAATCATTCATGCATTTTGATTTATTATAAAAATGACAGTATTTTTTCTATTAATCTTAAGTGTTTAAGGATAAGACCATCTAATTACTCAAAAATTAATTAATTAATAGTATTTGTTCAAAAAATATTGTCAGAAAAAGTTCCAAAGGAGAATATCAAAAAAAACTGATTAACTGATTATATTGATTAAAAAAATATGAGCGCAAGAAGCACAAACAATCCAAAGTAGAGTCATTCATTCTGGATCTTATACAAAATGTTTTCCTTAGTATTTTGCTGCAAAAACAGTTTTAGTTCTGTTTTGAGGATGCTTTTAATATTTTGTTCGAGCCTTTCAGTTTCAGCACCATCAGTTAAAGAAATGTTTCATTAAATCATTAAATGCAGTTTTTCCCTCATTGAAAAATTTTCTGATTCAGATGGCTGGACTTTGGACTGTTAATGATTTGAACTGGTAAAAACCCAGCAGTATTTAAGTCTTTTTTCCACTGGATATAAACGTTCCACCAATTCAATAATATGTTTTGTTAAAGATGAAGATTTTTATTGAAGATTTGAAAATATTCATCGTTGTCATTTATATAACTGTCTAAATTATGGAAGAAAGCAAATAAATCTGAGAATATTGTTCGTCTTTCATCAATTTGTTGAACTAAACTATCTTTCAGTTTATTACTTAACCAATTATTATGTTTAGATAATTCCTCCAGCATGAACTTTAAAATGATGTCCATGGTCAGTAAATTTGCATCTGAAGAGCAGAGTTTCAACTGCAACTTTTGCTGGTTGTAAAACATGCATTAGTGTGCTCAACATCTTCAATTAATCTTCAAAAAAGTTATAATCAACCTTTAAATCTAGCAAAGTTTTCCTAACACAATCATAACGTAATCACATGAAATTTCTCGAGCATATCTGTAGTGACCACTAAACTTCAAAGGTTCACTCTGTTAATTATATCTTTAAGAAATATCAATAAAAGAAATAAATTAATTTACGAATGTAAATAAAAAAAATCTTTTTGATAATTAATTAATTCCTCTGAATAATTTCTTTTGATAAATTTAAAAAGAAAATTTTCCTTAAAGAAAATTTTCACATTTTTCCAAAAGTCCCAAATTTCTAAACAAAAAAAAATTAAAATTATAAAGATAAATATATTTTAATGCAAAAGGAAAAGTGAACCGTAAACGACAGAACTATGTCCAACATTTAAATAATAAAAAGTTGTAAATAACTAATAAACAAAAAATGTCGAACAAAAAATAAATGATTTTTGTTTAAATAATAATTAAGAAATTAGAAAAACGAAAGTGTGGAAGTTGTAACAATGTTCATGTAAAAAAATGAATTGCAAAAAAATTATCGAATTCGTCTTAATTATTTTTATCAAATTCAATTGTTTGCAAAATATGATTTTCAAAACGCGTAAGGGTGTGAGATCGCATATTTATGTCGCGTACCTCCATTATCATCACTTTTCGAGTATCGACCTCGACGATCAAGTGGGTCTTCGAATCGACTCGTCAACGGGTACAACGACCAAGCCACGATCTTTCATCGTCTGCATCACAGTGGTCGCGGGTATGATGGCGACCCTTCGAACGTACGAACGTCATCAAAACATGGTAAAATTTATCGATCGACGAGTGATTCTTCCCGTGTCACATTTCAGCACACGACCACTCGGCTCGCTCCGCTAGATGCCCGGAACATATCCCGGGTACATCAAACAGCAACTTCAACAATATCAAACAGAGTATTCCAGCTGGATATATAATCATGTATTAAACATTTTTGCTTTCCTAATTTGGATGTAACATATTTTTGAAGAATAACATTTTATGGTTGAATATTTCCAGAACATTTTCGCAACCTTACGAATTTTTGCAATTAATAGGTCAATAGAAGGATTCATATTCAGTACATCAACTTTTCTGTTTTATCAGACACAAAAATCATCTCTTCATAATTCTCATCTTCTTCATATGAAGATTCATTTTCATTTAAACAGCCAGAGGATAATTGTTCTTTTCTTGTGTTATTAAAATTAGAGTATTGTTTATAACATCTGATACCACCAACTGAATTCCATGTAAAAAGCAAAACTGATGTCCAATTTTTGACAATGTACTAAATTTTTTCATTACAGATCTGTTGTACTACAAACAAAATCATCTGATCGAAGTTTGAATATAGAATATTTGGATTTTAAAATTTCAAGAAATTTTATAGCAGGCATGAACTATGATCTTTTGCAAGACCAAGATTCCATAATTGGATTTTCCAATGAAAATTTATGTTCATGTAACGACGGTTTTAATAGATGACAAATCATCAAAAGTGAGGCTATATTTATGATTTTCAAATTTCTGAGATAGAAAATCTTTAATGATTTCTTCACGAATTAGTTTGCCGTAATCAATTATCATTTATTAATAATATATTTGGAGATTTTGGAATGACACTCTTAAATTGAAGTAAATTTAGTGAGCCATATGAAGAGCAAAAAAGACTGAATGATAAGGCATTTTTAGCTCCCATACGGGAAATAGTACCAGTCAATAAGTCATCCATTTTCTTCTTGAAATTACTTATTTTATTCAAATGCTTTATTGATTCTTAATTTTAATACCGGTTTTCAAACTCCATAATACCGGTATTAGCAAAGTTAATTTTCTTTCCAAATACCGGTAATACCGGTATTGCTAAACCTAATAACATGTATTAGAAAGCCTCTCTTAAGTTTGATCAATTAGTGGTTTTACACTTAGTTATAGTCTAAAAATAACAAAAAAACAAAATAACATGAAACAAAATAAATGAAAAAGTAATATTTTATTCAAAAATCATAACAAACTTGCAACAATCATAATATATACTCGTTACTTTTACCATTAAGGATATGCGATTATTTTATGATTAAGATAATGTTCTTTAAATGTGTAAAAAGTGTCTGTAAATCTCAAAATAAATCATTCTAAACGTTATCAATACATTCTAAACATTGATTGAACAAAAGAAATGTTTTAAGAGTTCATCAAAACATATTGTAAGTGATATTATGGTGATTGCTTGTGACGGATTGTCTGTCATTACTCTACAAAAAATCTCAGCATGAATTGTAATGGTTCAATGAATAAATACAATGACAATAAAATATTGTATATTGATATAAAAATAATTTGTTTTCTTTAATTGATCATGTAATTTTTTAAACTTTTTTTACTGTTTCTCAATTTTATAGAGGGTACAAATGATATTGATTTTGAAACTGTTTTATCGTCATTTTTACTTTACTAGCGGAGGTAACTGCCATGCTTTAGAAAATCTGATAGCACGAATTTAACTATTTAGTGATTGTTTCAAGTAGTTTCAACGTGCTAACTACAGAAATCCTTTCTAATTTTAAAATACTGCAATTTCATTATCCAATATTGAAGTTAAGGTTTATTTTTTCGGGAAAGGTCGACACCGACCTTCACCTGGATATGAAGAAGGTTTTTGAAAGGTTTGACAGCTTTTGGTTGTACTGTTTCCAAATGCATAACGAACAAATTAACAGACATCTTTATATAAAAATTATCATATTTTATCTATTTTTTTATTTTTTAATTTAGTAAAATATTTCATTGAAAATAAATTATTAAATAATAAAAAAAATATTTTTTTATCACAAAAATTTTGAGGATACGTTTTCACACTTTTTAATTTAATTTTTTCTTTTTTAATTTTTTAATGTTAGATAAATTAATACTAAAATTAAAATAAATTGATAATAAATTAAATAGACATTTATAATATTTTATATTGTCATTGTAAAAATAATTGCAAAAATTAAATAAAATATTAGTTTTAATTTTGTAAAAAAATTCTATTTAAAATGAAATATTTATCGCATTCAAGATTAGATTGAAAACGGTTTTATCAAATGCAGCTAAACTTTCCACAATCTTTCTTCATACAAAAGGATAAAATGAAGTAAACTTTTGTTTCGAAAAAAAATAATGTACTAATGGAAAACTCTTAAATTTCCACTCGACCGAGCAAATAGTAGTATTTTTGATCTGTTGAAAAATTACTTTTCCTGATTTTGTGTTGTATTTTGTACGTTGTTTTTTTTTGGAATTGTTTCTCTTACCCAGAAAATAGATTGATATTTTTGATAGATTTGTGATTCAGCTGGTTTGAACAGAATTTCATGTTTAAAATCTTGATTTAGTATTATTTTTTAAAATAAAATTACAGTAATTTAAAAATATTTTATAGCTATTGTTTTAAAAAATTAATTTTAAAAAGTATGAAATAAATAATTGTTAAAATAAATTAATTAGTTTAAAAACGAAATATAAAGAAGACACTCTGGGTACGATTAAGTTTCTAGGGTATATCATAAGTAAATATGGTATTGTCCTTTATGCTGTACTGATCTCTCAAATTATGCTTGTGTTCTTATTTCTTTATGTTTTCATATGTAAAACAAATTACTGATGATACTAAAACATGTCATGATTAAATAAAATCATAATTATCAATTTAAAAAAATCAATCCTTGTCCGTACAAGATTTTTTTTCAAAATGTGGTATTTTTTAATTGAAGAACAAAAGATTAAAATATTTTTTTATATATTTTACAAATAAATTTCTAATATAACTTAAATTGAAATTAATTTTTAAATAAAAATTTTCATAAATTGATATAATAAACAGGCATGAAAACGGTAGAATTAGTCACATTGATCGAGAACTACCACCAATTCCCAAAGCATCCGTCCCCGAATCCAATAGTGCAAATTTTAATGAATCCATTGTGGAACCCGAAATCGTATCAATGGCAGAATCTGAAAATTATAATGAATTGAAACAATCTGATGAAATTGACTCTGATCCACCAAATTTTACGATTGGTAATGATTCCAACTTATCAAGAGACCCAGCCGAATCAACAACATCATCACCTTCAAAATTTAGTAAATTTCAAAGATCAAGTATTGAATACACAAACTGTTGCTGTGGCAGCCATCAAGATATTCTAAGCAGCGATGATCTTAGTTCAACTGACTATGATCCAACTTATGCAGCTATTAAACGTAAAAAACCCAGTTGCCCGGTATGTGGTGTACCCTCTGTATATACCCCGGCTAATTCGAACAGAAACAGCAATTTATCACTTCAGTTCAACAGTTGCTTAACATCACCGATTCGGAATGTTAATTTAAAACCGTCAATATGCGTAATTATTTTTTTATATTTATACATTTCTGAATTATTTAAAACAAATCTTTTCTTAATGATTTAAAGAAATTTTAATAAATTAAAATATATATACAAAATACATTCGTAAAATTAATGTATTTTTATTAAACTTAAAATATTATTTGAATCATCTAAAAATGTTCTTAAACACTTTATTTGTTCATTTTTAAGTGTCAGAAAATATTTTTGTATTGTTTTCTCCGCATCATCGGAGGCGCATTTAGCCTCGACGATGGGGACAATCGTCTTTTTCGGTGTATCAGATAACATCTACTAAAGAACATTGATAATTCATATGAATAAATTTTATTTTAGGTATTGCTTTCAAAGGATCTAAAATCAAAAGTAGGAGTTACTAGTTAAAGATTTTTTATTTTTAACTTTTTTAATTGTTTAAGACCCGTAGTTTTTCTATAAAAATTAAGAATAGAATTCTCTCTAAATTGAAGTTTTAGTAAACCTAGAATTTGGTTTTGTACCATTATTTGTCGGAAAAGATGTGTAATTTGGTTCATTTTAATTTAATCTTATTGTAGGAATTTTAAAAATAACATTATTAAGGTGTATTTATTTAATTTTTTTAATATATTGCTCTACAAAAGTAACGGATAACATCAAATAGTAGGTGGACATGAAATAGTAGGTGTAATGAAGTTTTCAAAAAATTTTCCACCTACTATTAAAATAGTAGGTGGAATCAAATAGTAGGTGTATCG
>MQRK01224885.1:5918-16548 GCA_001938485.1 Girardia tigrina
TGACGCCACATTCATTCGTCCGGTACTCTGAATAAAAATACATGCCGGTGGAAAAATCGTATTAGAATTCGAACGACAGATTCCCTGTATTTCGCTCCGAACTTTAGGAAATAATTTAGCAAAAATATCGTTCGGTGTTAAGCATTTGAAATCGAGTTAAATCGATTGGTAATATCGTAGTTATAAAAATCAAATCGTTCAAAATATTCGCGATCGACAAATCCGTTGTTTCTGAGAATATTAATCGATCGATATCGACTTTGGATTCACTTTGACGCAATATCAAAAACGCATTAAAAACTGTTGTGAATGTTAGGATTGCAAAAACGTTTGCAAAAGATGCAGAGAAAATATTTGTTCGATAAATTAACGCAATCATGGCTGAACAAATCAAAAGTCGAAATTCCGCAAAAATTTTATTTGTGTTTTGTACAACTTTATTTAAACAAATCTTTAATAATTTATAATAAAATTTTTATCATAAAATTTTTTTTGCAAATAAATAGCAAATTAAAAATTTTGTATATATATTTTTTTACGATTTTCACAAACATAATTGTTGTGCTACACAACAGCCTGGAACATCTAAAACAAAACGAAATGAATTAAAACGAAAGAAGAAGCTCCTCATAAAGGACATCTCATTGAATGAAGGCAGCGCGGATGTGTCTACTGCAGCGATCGGAATCTATAACGGATCTAGTGACCCTCAATTTCCACTTCTCAGTCTTTTCACGAGTGGCGAGCTCTCATGTCATTATTATTTCTCTTTAACGTGAGGTTAGCAATCTGGGCCGAATATATCTAAAATTATACGGACTTTTCCATCAACTTTTCCATCATTATCTCTCTTTATTATATTTGTTAAGTGTTTGGTGTGCTTATAAAAATTAATGAAAGAACACAATCATTTTTCTTTATAAAAATATATTTTAATATTCACAATTTAATTACAAGCAAAAGAGAAAATTAGATTTTATTTGGCCCCTGGCTGATTTTATAATTGAGAGCCGAGAGCCTTAACGACAACTCGGATTATTTATATTTTAAAACTTTTGTTTCACACTTTACAGCGTGATTTATATAACGAGATATAATATATTAAGAATATAGGTTTATCACCTCGATTTATCCTCTTTGTTTGGTGGTATTCAGTCGTTTTTCCAACTACTCAACAGTTTGATTTTTTTCTCTCTGTTTTGTCTCCAGTAAATCTCGACTTTTATACTATTTGTAATTGAAACTTAATTCGATCAAAACTGTTCACAATTTAGTCGCGTAATCAGATTTAATCTTTTGATCAAATTTCAAAATAACTCTTGTTAGGTCTTGAACTTGAAAAATCTAAATTTTTCTTAATTAATATTGACCTTTTATACTCGATTTTTTTTAATTATTTATTTTTTAATTAGTTTTATATTTAATTTTTATTTATTATTTACAATTTTCTTTTAATTAATCTATTTTCTCTTTTCTTTTATTTAATTAAACTTTCCTTATTCTATTTATTTATATAGAAAATATAATTTAATATTTAAAAATATAAACTCTTCCGATTTATACTTTATTTATTTTTATAATTAAAACAAATATTAAATACAATAATATAGTTTTAAAATATTCCGTCAACATATTTATCATTATCTATAATCCTTTATATTTTATTATCACTATTCTTTTAAAATTTGTCATTATTTCTCATTCAATTTTCCTAATTCTCCGGTTTGTTTCAACCATTTACCCATTAATTCATCAATATTCTCTCGGTTTGTTTCAACAATTTATCCTTTTATTCACTTGGTTTGTTTCAAGCATTCATTCTTTAATTCCTGTTTTGCGATCAATTCTTATCAAATCACGTAATGGAAAATTCAAAAATTAATCAAACATATCGAATGAATTTTTTTAATGATTTTTTTGTAAAAAAAATTAAATCGTGTATTATTTTTTGTGTAAAAAAAGGGTTTGTGAATTTTATTATTTTTAATTTTTGGTGTGATTAAAATTTGGAATAAATGATTATGAGGAAAACATGTAATTTTTTAATGGAACGAGTTTTGTTTATTAGAATCAATTGTTAGTATTGTGGGACTTGTAAGTACGGTTGATTTAATTTTGAATAAAATAAATGAGTTTTGTTTCGTGATTACAATTATAATAAGCAATTTGGTTGTTTTTTGTTGAAAAAATTGATTATGAAATAGCGTCATTATGCCAGTAATCAGTAAATATTTACGAAATGCACCGTGTGCTGATTTCATTCACCCATGGTGTGATAATTACCTTGAAACGTTTTGGGTGATGTGGAAAATCGACTTTAAGGAGTCGATAAAAGTTAATGTAGCATTTTATGCGCTCATTTCTCTTTTGTCGAAGCACCAATTGAATTATTACATTAATTAATTTCCAGTGGATATTTTTCGATCATCAATAATTCTTTCAACCCATGGAGCTTTATTTTCCAGGTTGATTTGCTTTTTTACAGTTATTGTTAAATTTAACATTCTATCGATTGTGTGTATACTGTCATTTATTGCATCGTTTTTGTCCGCGTCATTTGAAAGAAAATCCAGGCGACAACTTTCCACGAAATCGCTGTTCCCACTCCTTTATCATTTCCTCAATATCCTTTCTTTTATTTATTCCTCCTAAAAATCGACTTCAGAATTACAATATTTATTCCATTACAAATCTATATCATAATGCGCATGATCGTGGTTCACTTCTTGAAACACACGAATTTCTCGTTGATATCGTTTCTTTCATTTCTAACAAGGTTCTCACAGACTGAATGTGGACGTCTAACATTTCTTTATACAAGGCTTTCTCCTTTTTCATCTGCTGTATGTGAGCTCGGGCTTGTTGCCTGTTATGTTCCTTTCCCACTGATTTATTTGCTCTTTTGTTTTTTTCTAATAATGTGAAGGTTGCCTCCTGCATCTGTAAATGCACGGCCAACCTTTCTTTTGCCCACTTCAACTTTGTTTTTTGGATTAGTTGGTTTTTTCTCATACTCTTAATTAAAGTATTAAACTACAGTTTAATTATTATTGCAATTTAAATATGTCTATTACGATAGATTGAAATATACAGAAAATAAGATAACACGAATTATATTTAATACCATAAAATACTAATTTATAACTCCAAATACCATGCATTGTTAAGTATGCATTGTTCAAGACTCATCAGTCACATGAAATTCCTGGATTCCAAGCGAAAGTATGATATCGCCTGTGTCCCATTCGCCACCGTTTAGTACGTGTAACAGCTTCTGTTTAAAGGCCTCTATTGTATATCGGTTTATTAACCTTTCGGGTGACATTTTTTGACTTTGTCTTTGTAATTCTTTTTTACGGTCCTCCCATTTGTTGGGATTCAAGGGAGTTGATCTAATAATTACTTACTCAACCCGCCTGAAAGGCAACAAAAGAAGATAATTGATATTAAATTGAACTTCTAATAGTATATTTACGCTTGTCAGAGTTTAAATTGTTCGGTATTAAAATAAATGAACGTATAATTAATATTTTTATCAATTAGGAAATAACAACACAATTCTTTCTTTTTATAATATATATTTATTTATTCACAAAATTTACAACGAATTTCTTTTCTACAAAATTATATAAGAAATAACCTTATCCGTGTGTATTACGGAAAATTAAAGTGGTTACAAAACTTCGTTTGCAGACCACTAAGAGTGATTTTTTATGATAAATATAGAGTATTATTTTATATTTAGGAAAGATATTATTGATAAATAGATTTTAAAAATATTGGATTAAAAAATATAATAATTAATGGAAACAAAAATTTTGATGCTCACCAATGAGAAAAATGAAACGTCAAATACAATAGATTGGAAACTGTTGCGGCAAACTTCTTCGACAACTGTGGGCAAATGAGAAGAAGGAAACGCCAAATATAAAGGTTGGGAAACTGTCGCGGCAAACTTCTTAGACAAACTGTGGGCTATAATTTAATAAATCAATCACAGAAGGCCTTCTATTTTTCTTCCTCTGGATAATAACAATTCACGATACTGTGGGCTAAATTGTATAAGTCTGTCTTTCCAAAAAATATAAAACAGAAATTTACCTAAATTGTTAGTCTTTCAATGAGTTTCTATTTTGTTAGCGTTTTTATATAAAACGCGGAAAAATGCGTAGCGCGTGCGATAACAATACGTAACAAAAAAATACGTAATAGTAAAATGCGTAGCAGATACGCTACTATGCTACGGAAATCAGGCTAGCGAGAATGAATGTATATACGTTTAACTTATAGATATAAATATTTTAATTTTAACTTATAAATAATAAATATTTAAGTGTAAACAATAAATAATAACTTCGTATTATTTTCCTTTTTAAAAAAAACACAAAAATAAAAATAAAATAAAATAACCGACATCAAAATAAAATAAGTGTTTATATTTACATAAAAAATAGACGAAAGAAAAATAAAATAAGAATAAATAAAATTGTCTTTTATTTACAATCCCCAACATTTGTGGGGGGGGGTCATTAAAGTTATGTCCTCATATCTAATAAAACAAATATCAAGTAATTATCAATAAATAATTGGTATGAACCAATTATAAAATTAGTAGCAAAGTTTTTTAATATTAATTCCGTCGCTGCGCTCTTCTCTAGCTTTGGCTGTGACTTCTGGTTGATCCGTCGATACGGGGTCCACTCGTCCAGCTACCACCCTGGCGCCGGCTCTGTCGGAAACGTTGGTAGTCTCTCCTGATTTGTTCTTGCGATACACGTCTCGAACCACGCGGTACTCTCAATGGCGAGTATGAAGGAAAGGATGGTGGAGATAAAATATTGGAGTTTAGTGTTGCGTTAAGAAAGGATTGAAACCCTTCACGATTCTCCTCGTCAAGCAAAAAGACTTCGAGCTCTGAAGGAAGGAGAAATTCAAGGCCAACAGGCGTCAACCGAGTCGAGAGTCGTAGATCAAAATCTGATGGCGCCATTAATTCGACGTCTTCTCCGTCATCATCTGTCAAATTTATCACAGATATATGATCCATCGATTTTCGAGGTGATTTTGATTGGATTGGAACATCCAAGTTTTGTTAACTGCATGGCAGATTGAGTTGGTACACCTGGAATTCGTGTACTTGTGGATGGCATGTTATCTTGTAACCATGCATCTGTAGCTACGGATGAAGGGTTATTTATTATTCGTTGTGATTAAATTCGTACAGGGCTTGATAACACAGGCTGAATATTTTGTGCTTCTTTTAGTCGTTGACACTTCTGGATGGATATAGTGTTTATCCAATCCTCTTCCACGGTCCTGTATTTATCTAGGACTGTACCGGCATCCTCTTTTGCAGAGTGATATCTTTCTTGGACTGTGATCCCTAACACCTTCGCTGCTAAGGCTTTTAGAGAAACATATGGTTTAGTGGGATCTAAACCATATTTATCATAAAATATTTTTGCAGCGGAGGTATCTCTAATACGCATCAAGGACTGTACGGGTATGGCGCAGGTTTTAATTTCTAACTGGACATCGTGACCCAGTAGAATATTACCCTGTAAATGTCTATGGATTTCCGCTAAGGCATGGAATTCATCCATTTGGCCTCTAACATCTGTATCTCTAATGACGTGACAGTATGCTGAGAAATCTTTGTGTGGTCGAGGCTTTACTAGCGTATGCATCATAACTGCGCAGTAATAATCCAATATTGCGACAGGTACAAGATGATGTCGCTTATCATCATCAATGGCATATTCGCCATCCATAACCCTTAATCTGTTCCGTATTTCTTCAATTGTTAAGGGTTGTCTAATAAAGGATCATCTTCTTTTTATAATCGTATCGGAAACTTCCAAGTTGGAATTGATAAATAGATAATTTTTTGTCAGGAAGGGATTTGGGATATCATCACGAAAGAAAAATTCTACTGCGAATATCCCTATGTTTTCCGATATTGATATTTTGATGTTATTAATTTTTTCTATCTCGTCAACGTCATTTAAATCAAAGATTTGGAATCCAATGGAGTTTTTCTCGGTTAAATTAATAGTCGTTGTTCCATCGGCTAATTGTAACGGGGTGGATGCAGCGTGGATATAAATACTAAAGCCTTATAAAAAGGTCGATTGAAAGTGGTGGGAATAGAGTGACGATAGACAACATGACATCAGATATGGTCATGCGCCCTGGAACAGTTCTTTTTATGATCGTCATGCGCTTGTTAAACTAGTTATAAACAAGTGAATTGGGGTAATTTGCAGCGTCTTTTATTTTATATTTTAAAATGGGTCGTTTTCCGGACATGCCGTATTGCAGTCCTCGGTAAAAGGAAAGTGGATAATAGGGCGGTGTTATTTTGATGTTAAACAAAGTTATTACGTCCAAACTTATTGAGTTGGACGGGTTGCAATTTGAGGGTAGTAGGATAGGAGGGGCCATATATAAACTCTTATGCGTCTCCATAAGGCCATGCTTCCTATCCTCAATATCTTGTAATTTTCGAACTTCCTCTAATTGCTTGGCGTACCGCTTTTATATTTATAGATATCGTAATAACTATTTCTTGGTTGTGTCTCTCAGTGCATGCGTCTCTTATGATTTATGTAATAGAAATAAAGTAATTTTTATGTTATGAGTATTCAATTATTAATAAACCTGACTGCATATTTTATTTGTGTTTCAACGCTTTACTCTACAATATTATCGTCATATATAACTATGTATTATCATATTTATAACTGACAAAGTCATTTACCCAAATTAGAATAATTCCTCGAATATTATCTATTAAATTCAATAGCACAGTATAATCATTTAAACTCATAAAAGGAATTAGTTCACGCCTGGAATTTATTAAAAGCTTCACATTCAGAACTGGAATCCCGCTTAAATTTCTAATTGACACATTAAACATATAATTTATTGTTCCTGAGAATTATTTGATTAACGTCAGCTGTGTTACTATTATGAACACGGATACTATTGATTTATTTAGATTCCCTACTCTCATAACTGGTTTGCAACACGATCACACAATAAGCAATTCATTCACTTCCGCGGACACTGCGATGAATATCGTTTCTATCTGCAATAGAGACTCGCTGACTCATGTATCGTGTGATGACTAGATATTTATTCTCTCACATCTCTCGGATTAGTTTAGTGACTCGACTATCTCGTGTGCAGACTTCATGCTTGGGTGCATTTCAATGATACATTACTTGGTACGGGAAGACGTAGATGACGGACGACAACTGTGACTAAGACTAAACGTAAACTACGAAGAGTTCAATTATGTTTATTAATTGAATATTATTAACCAAATATTATTTATCAATTATTATTAATCAAATATAACTAAATTGAAAGATTATAAAATGGCAAAATACATATATTAAAAGAATATATACAAATATTCAGACTTTTATAAATTTCGTAAGCTATTGTCTCGATTTATTGCTTGAAATTGTACAGTCATTAAAATATTTGAATAATATTGGGATATTACCCTGTATATCATATTGTAGGCGTTTGTAAAATATGACCAGGTCTTTGTGTGGTTTGACCTTTATATTAGAGAGTAGTTATTTCTAAGTTTATTCTTTCCCTTGTGTCCAGTTCGAAGGTAATGGAACTACTGTTGTAGTATATTCAGTCATGATTTTTCAATGTAGGCATGTTTCCTATGAAAAGGCAAGTCGGCGATTTAATTTAAAAAATGTTGTTTGGCTAATTTGGCGATATGAACAAAGTTTTCTCGGCCGGTTGTTTGACTTGTGTCAGTCCAGGAAATTTTAGCGCTCACAGTTTCCATTTTACGATCGATTTAAACAAAGATTTATATGTAAATCATTCAATCGTATTGGAATAATTTTCGAGTTCAAATTTTCAAAACAATTAATGAGTTTTGTTCACAAAAAATTGTTGTTTTATTCTATTTAATTATTATTAATATTTTTTTGAAAAATAATTTTGAATTTCATAAATCATCATCCTTATTTTACAGTCTTGAATAAACTGTGTTTCTTATCTCACAGACTATGCGG
The DNA here is from genome assembly GCA_001938485.1 of Girardia tigrina. Lineage (NCBI taxonomy): Eukaryota > Metazoa > Platyhelminthes > Tricladida > Dugesiidae > Girardia > Girardia tigrina. Next base: position 13,970 of record MQRK01224885.1, read on the forward strand.
ATATCCACAACCTATACTGAACGGCCTTAAATAAAATTAAATGACATCGATATATCTACTACTTCACATTATACTGGTCAATCTCTTCGGATTTCTTTAAAGAATTTGATCTCGTCGCCTCTGAGATTTTGAAAATTTTTATCTGTGCACCTGCAATTGAAAAACTTGAATATTAGAATCATTTACCCTTTCATGCTGACGAAAAATACAAATAATATAAAAAATGTAAAAAGTTAAGGCAACATTTTTATTCATATTTTAGCGTGTCATCAATGTTTTTTTATACCTGTCTTGAATTCACGTACACTCCTGGCAGGTAATGCCACAAGGATGTACAATATAAGTTTTATGCAAATTTATTTCTTTTATATTTTTTATAAATGTCTGTCATTAATATATGGCAACGGTTATTAAACCAAATGCATCTGTCATATAAAATGTATATCCACAATGGTCTGTGTATAATTATAGGCTTTCTATTGTATACTCACTTTTTAAAGATTGGTGTGATTGATTTGATTAAGTTTAGTTAATTCTTGGTTTATTGATATATACTAAAATTTTAATTGTACGTAACAAAAAATTTCCATGGGGTGATTTCAAAGGATTGTGTTATCATTTCGTTTTCTACTGTTGGATTAGTTAGATCTGAACTGCGAGGAATTGATTTCCTGCTACCTAGCAAACAACGATTTTTATAAATATACTCTTTCGGTATATGATATAGTTATATATATAATCATAATTTATAATTATTATTTACTTCGGTTATATTCCCGATCTCGAAAACAGTAGTGAAGTAAGCTAAGTATAAATCTAATTACTTTCAAATCAACTTATTTTTTTGTGTATTTTACTCTTTTCGTTTTCGCATTTTTATATAATTTGGAGTTGACCAAGCAATTAATTATAATTGTCATTCTGGTCGACCAATTTAATTAAATTTCCGGACATTATCTTAATCTCTATCCGGACACTGTTGATCTCATTTATCAAATGTCAACGGGAATCAACCTGAGGGAATTAATTTTTAATCAGTATAATTGACTGATATACTTTTTAATAACTTTTTGTTTTAAAATTTAATTTGAAGATAACTGGTAAACCACCGACATTAATTAAAATTAATGTTTGAAAAATGATGTTCAATATATTTTGTTATATTTACAATGTATATATATAGTTGTTTAAATGATATTGTGTATATTATTTAAATTAAATATTTATTTCCATAAGTTAGGATTCAATTTCAAGGTACGGATTTTTAAAGTTCAGCATAATTTAATTTCACGTATTCTTATTTCTACACATTCTTGTTGTTGATTATCTACGTCTGACCACGCATCTTAACATCAATATCAAATCAACACGGTATAAGCTTTCCTTGATAAAATTTAAACTATTAATTCAAGTAAAATTTTTTCTTAAAAAACTTTTTAGTAGATAAAATTTAAAATATTAATTCAAATTAACTAAACATTGTTAATTGCTATGAATTCTTGGACTAATCCAATTATATTTTGAATATTATTGCCGCAGTCGCGTATTTACTCGAATATTAATTTGGTTACAGCCATAAAAGAATATTGTCCTTCAGTGTCCCCTTGGTTTTCATATTTAAAGGAATTTCACATTTGGTTAGAACTATTAGTAAAACCTTTTTATAATTACTATAATTAAATTTTATATAAAAATTTTTTTAATAATAAATAATATTATAATAAAATAATAATATATATCTATCCTTCTAAATTATTGGTGGTCTTCAACGAAGTTTGTGGCCATCCTAAAATTCTGCATTACACACGTAGGATATATTTATATTAAATTTGCCTTAAAGTTGTAATTATTGTGAATATTAAATATACATTTCAAATACGATTTGTGTTGTCTTTATTGATTTATTTAAAAAAGAAGTCAAATATCAAGTATACATTTAATTAGTTAAATATCAAACACAAATTTAATTATATTGATACACATTCAATTGTCTGTGCAACGGTTAGAAGATTTGATTTAAATTAAATTAAATCTTCTTTGTTGAATTCAAAAGTAGGATTGAATATACAACTATTTTAGTCAATCTCCTTGACTTCAACATTTGAAAAAAAATTAAATAAAATATTTGGATGTTTGATAATTAAATATTATTGGTTTATCATACTCTTTAGAGTGTAAAGTGTAACTCTGTTTCAATTTCATTCTTCTTTAAAACTATTATTTCAATATTTAATATTTTTGCTATTCGAAATAAATCGAAGTTAGTAGTTTTATTTATTCCAAAAGTTTTTAAAAAATCTAATATATTGAACGAAGTTTCACTTAAATTCAAATCCATTATATTTATTTATATATTTTATATATTTTATATATTTTATTATATATAAAATTTTAAAATTTCTAAATCAATTACTAAAAAATAGAAATAGAAATGCCATTCCCATTATTGATTTCTTTAATATAAGTTTGAATGGGGTTTTTGGAATTCCATTCTCATTTCTATTTTAAGTAAATTGATTTTTGTTCGCAATTATTTTCCACTTAGTAAATTTTTTATATAAGACTTTTGTTTAATTTAA
>MQRK01224889.1:0-13304 GCA_001938485.1 Girardia tigrina
GTGAGGACATTGTTGTTGAGGCGACGTTGACGGAAGCACGAATCGAACGCAGAACTCCCGACTGTTCACACATTGACTCAATATGATGGTCCGGCTCTCTGTCGCCGCCGGTGAATAGATAGCTTTCCTCACGCTCGACGACCTGAACATAAAAGAAAAAAACGAAGTGACGAATTGTTGAACCAACCAACCAGCATTCCAAGATCGACGTGAATTTTGTCAGTACATTTTATTTAATTTTTACAATACCAAGCGGTCATTTTAATTAACAGTTTGAACGCTATGGCGGTCATTATGCCAACCACCAAGTTTATATATAACAGCGATTTTTCAACGGTCACCGTTTTTTCTATGCATTTAATGTTGTTACATGTCTACTATGGTCATATAGATTGTATAAATAGAATTGGGTTTAAATATATTGCAAGTATATTTCGCAAGTATATACTTTGCAATACATTAAATTTTTTTGCCTTGGTGCTGAACCTGTTAATGTAATTACCATTATCTACAGTTATTCTTTTCCAATGAGGCTGCAAAAAGAAAATTCCGCGGCGAAAAAACTCTGGTGTTTTCAGGTTGAAAAACTTTTGAAAGTCAATTCTACGTGTTAATTCCAATTCGCTTGTGACAAATACGTTCAATAAAGCGGCGTCCGCGAAGGAAATGTTCCAGAGACCGAAAATGATGATAATCGGATAGGACTACGTGGTGGGTGCTTAAGAACATCCTCAATCAATTCGTCATCTTTTTGGGGAGTCCGGCGTAAAACATGAGGTCTGACGTTATTTTGTTGAAAACACACAAGAGTTGTGTTGTTACCACGAACACGGTCTAATTGGATGCATTAAACTTCAGAAGTGATGGTTTGTCTTCGCGGAGGGAGTTCTAATTGGGCATGTCCCGATGCCATCCACCATACGCACAATATCACCTTTTTTGATACAAATCACTTCCATGCGATCGTTTTGGATTACGCCATTTCTTTTACGTTTCCGGTTATCCTGGACAACCCACTTCTTATTGCACGTCATAATCCAATCCACTACTGTTGACTTTGTGCAATAAACAGGGCTTGCTTTCATTAACGAAGGTAGATGGTAATATTCACTTATTATCGGAAAATTAATAATGTTTTTAAAATAAAAGGTTAAATGTATTATTTAAATATTTTAAAATAACTCAAAATGTAATTTATACAAAATAATATAATTTTTAATAATATTAATATTTTTTTGAGTTTTTATGTATTTTTTAGAGAATAGCTTTATTTTGTAAAAAAATTTTGAGTTTATCTTTATATTATTTTTATATAAAAATATATTTATATATATTATATTTTATATGACTAAATTACATTCATTTACATAATTAATATCAATTAACATTACCATGAGACTGTTTGTTGACTAAAAAATATATATTATATTATTTTTCTTTAGTTTCTATAATTATTTCATATATAATAATAATAATAATAATAATAATAATAATAATAATAATGAAATTTTAAAGTTCAAAAACACTACTTAAAAGTTATTAGAATGTTTTTATTTATTACATGTTACATGTTCAAATTCGTAATTATGCAAAACAACATTAAACAGTTAAATAACTCTTAGTTTTAACAATCTAAACATAAGAAACACTAGAGTCTAAAATTTCAATTCACTATTAGCTAGTATAACAGCTTTTTCATCGTTTCTCTAGTCGATGTTAAAACATCAATGATTTCATTGTTATTGATTCTTGGAAGAATGTCCTTCTTACAAGACATCAACATGATTGATTGTAAAGTTGACTGGTTCAGCAAATTTCTTAATCTGTTCAAAATGTATTTCAATTTTGAAAACGACTTCTCACTAGCAACTTGTGATGAGGATAATTTCAAAACAAATTTGTAAGCCAGATACAAATTTGAATAAGCAAGACTATGCAAATTAAACTTCTGGAGAACAAAATAACAACAAATAATACATTTTTTGCAAGATTTGCATTTATTTCTGTGTTTGTTACCTGGTAATTCTACTGATTCAGACAGTTGAATGTTATCTGAGACAGTCTGATACATCCATTTCAAAGATCAAATTATATTCATCTTCAAGAGCTTGAAAATTTTCCCATTTCCTTGCAAAATCCAATAATTCAGTTTTAAGTTGATCTTTTGTTACAGTATCATCAAATTTTTTGAGCAACCCACTCAGGTGCTGCAGTGCATCACTTGGCATTCTTTTCAGAAGTTCTGCAAAATTTCTTGGATCTAAACAAGATAAATCAGCGTAAAGACTACTATGCTCAGAGAATCTCTGTTTTAAACTATTAATTACTTGATCCATAACCATGTCGTGAACATTGACTCGAAATTTATCTTTCACAATTTCTTTCTTTTTTTTCTTTCAAAACAGTCTGCACTTCAATGTCGACCTTTCTTTTTTCTAGGTCATTGTTTGCAAATGTTGAGAAATTTGTAGCTGCTTGAAAATTAGAATCAAAATTTCGATCTACTCTGCTTAATTCATTGATACTGTCTTGAACCACCTTATAGGTTCGTAGTATATCCACTCCAGTTGTTTGCACAAAAATATTCAGATAATAGCGTTGTGTGTTCAAATATTTTCAGAAATAATTGTGCCGTTAGAATAAATTCAAAACTTGTCAATGAATCTAATAGAGCTTTTGCTATCGGACATCATTATTGAATTTGTTTGATGTAGAAATATCATAAAATGTTTGTAGCATGTCAATTTACAAAAAATTGATAACTTGTTTCTTAATTGCCATGATTGGAATGTTTTATGAAGAAGTTTCCAAATATTTTAGTAAGAGCTCTGTCTTTTGCCCACCAACGGGTTTCACCAATTACAGATATGTATTTCAATTTGCTAAATTCACGCCAAACATTGAATCGGAAATATGATTCCCGAAGAAAGATTGCACACGTGTTTAAAACCCCAAATAAAGTAACAACTTCAACCGCTTTTTCGTGACGTCACCTATTACCAAATTTAAAATATGGACATAACACCATACATGAATCTGACCCGTAGAAACTGTATTTAACCAGGCATTGAATCTATTGTATTGACCTTGCATATTAGACGCACCATCGATGGAATTGCCAATACATTTACTTACATCAAAGTATAACTTTTCAAAGATACCACAAACCAAATCAGACATTCTTTTTCTAATCGTTGATGTGCAATTGACTATAGCTATTACGCGTATGTGTACAGTATCCGTTACATATCGGATCCCAATAGAACACTGATCCTACACATTAATATCTTGTGTGGTATCAATTTGAACGCTAAACATAGCAGCTCCTCTAATCTCTTCCACCATCATCTTTGTTAAAGATGTTGATAAAGCATCAATTATTTTATTAACAGTCGTTTTTGAAAGAAATGTGACCAAGTACCCACAACCTTTGCGGTTGCCAACTGAATCAGGACGGGATTTGCTTTTTCGAACCACATTTTCTATATGCGCGTCTAACAATGGATCAAATTTGCTAAGAAGCAAAAGAATTTCTAAAAAATTCCGTGATCTACACTGTCATCTAGCAAAGTCTGTAGCCTCTGTAGCTTCACAAAAATCTTTTTAATTTAGATAATTACCATAAATAAATACATGAAATTACTTTTATAAAAAATCCGTCACTTTTATGCATAAAAAATCCAAAATTTGCATAAAGATGAAAACACACTTTATAAATGTCGTCTTAAGTCTATTAAATTCTAAGAATTTTAATATTTTTAAAATAAAATGTTAAAAAGTTTTTTTTAATGATAATAGGTAATAAGATAATCATTTAATATTTATTTAATTATACATTGCATATACCATCCACAGCTGTAATCATTAACATGAGTTAAAACGAAAAAACTCAACGTGTTCCTTTTTAAATGTGAGCATCAACCTTTTAAAGTCATTTTTTTCTTAAAATTAAAAATCACTGTCCATTATATTGATGGGACAAGAAGAGAAATGACTCCGAGAAATGCGACAAAAGCAGAAGATATAAAAAATATCCAGAAAATTTACGAATTTGAGTTGAAAGACAAGAATATAAGAGTGGATGTATACACGACAAAGGAAAATAAAGAATGGAAGAAAGTAAAATACAGAAGACCGAGACCAAGATACAAAGAGAGAAAGAACGAACAACCAAGAAGAAATTTTAATCTGAGAAGGATCATATGTCGGGCCTGCCATGAAGAAGGACATGTGAGACGGGAATGTCCAAATGTTAAATGTAACCATTATAATAAAAAAGGGCATGTAAGAACACAATATTAAGAACATTTAAACAAGTCTCGTTTGAACCTTTATTGCAATTACATTTAGGTCTTTCATCGTTTACCATCGTTCTAATTGGTTTTCTTATTTCTGTTTTTAATCATGATTATTAGAACAATTTTTCTAAATTATTTTTTAAAATATTCAACCTCTAAAAATATTAATTAAAAAATAATAAGTTTTATTATTTCTCAATAAATCTTAAAATAATAAAAATGTCATCAAAAATGCATTTAATTTAAATTTTACTAAAAATTATTAAACTTAATTTTAATTGTGAAATTACAAATATGAACTTATCAAATGATTATTTTAATTATGTTCGAATAGTCAATCACTTTAAATTTAAATAAAAAAATACTAATTTTCATCTTGGTGGGATAATCACCATTCTAAATTCAACATACTTAAATCAACATACCGCATTCATACATTTACACATTCAAACAATTTAAAATATTCCTCACACAGTATAGAGGTCGGATGGGATATACGAATAGAAGAGACCAAGTAGCAGAATTATAAGACTCAGATGAGAAGTGGGAAAGAATGTCGGTAAGATCGAATAAAAGAGGAAGTCTAACTAGAAGAGAAAATATTACAAACAAGAAAAATTTCTAAATAAAACATACTTAAATCAACATACAGCATCCATACATTTACACATTCAAACAATTAGGTTTGAATTATTCAAACCCTTAATTATTCATCACAATATGGCGACTTTTAATCAAAACAAAAACAAAAGATTTTCGCGCCAAAATTATTTATTTAATAAAACAATTTACATCACATAAAACACTATCTTTTTTTAACAAAAGCAAAGTTCATTTACACAATTTTTTTTGAGTAATAATTAATATTTTTATTTTTAAAATTACTCACATTTTCTATACTAGATAACAAAACATGTAAATCTTCAACAGTAAGATCTTTCTGTATCAGTGAACTTTATTTCATTTTAATTGGTCTATATAGATCTGATTCTATCCAGATCTTGTATAGTCAAACCAATTATACAAATACTATTGTATTTTCAATGTTTAGTAGATCTTTTAGCATGGCGACCTGCAAGTCTTTGAATTTTTCTGTAGGCATTCTAATTCAGTATCGTGTTCCATAAAATAAGGTTCCATGTGTTTTATGCATTTTGTAATCATTCATCAATCGTTTTCATAATTATTAACCAGTCAACTACCTCATCGTCGTTGCTATACTCTGTATTGTGAGTGCGCCGCATCGCCTTCATGAGACCTCGGCTGGCCCGATCGCCGGAAACTGATCCTTGGAATTAGATCGCGGAAAATGTATTAATAACTCCTGTGACAATAATAAATTACCGAATTTTGATGGCGCTTGGATACTTTAGGGGCCGCCATCATAGCCTCGAGTAATCTTGATATCGACATCGTTCATTGGACTATCTTTGCACTCATTTGGAAGTGAGAGCAGGTATTGACATATGATGTCCGACTGTATCTCGCTTCCGCTAGCGCAGTGCCACTTCTAGGCACTATACTCGACGAAGAGCACCAAGAATGAGTTGTAATCGATCGTCCGCAATAGCGCTGGTAACGACAATTTGTCTCAAACCGGATCGGTCGAATTCGGGCCGACTATCTTGTTTCTGTCCAAAGACCGGTGCGTTGACGTTCAACTGTTTACTCGATTAGTCTTCATCTGATTTCTTAGAGACAGATGAATCCTGTTGCGTTTTATTCGGCACAAAATGAGTCGTAAAATTCGGTTTCGGTAAGAAATTATATAGAGTGTGAGACAAAAAAGTCGAATTTGAATCATCGAAAAATTTTATTGATTATTTAAACAAAAATATTATTGTCTTTCGACATTTTTTATCATTATATATAATTTTCAAAATTAAAGTTTTTTTATTTACAAAATTAATTTCTTCAATTGTTATCGGTTAATTTTACTTGAAAAATTATAAAATCGTTAAATGATTTATTATTTTTTTTGATGAAAAAATAATAAAACTGGTGTGGGTTAGTTTATGTTCACTACACTCTATTTTTGATCTTCACCCTATCAATTAAGCCTTCGACATCTAGCAACAGATCGAAAAGAATATCGTCTACATCTTTCCGGCGTCATATTAGTAAAAAATTTCTCCATCCATAGCATGTGCAAAAATAATAATCTAATAATGAAATTTGGGTGAATCAATAGATATATAATTTACAACACATTCCGGTTAAATCTTTTCTCAGCATGCGTTTAAAGTGAAACACCTTATTTTCGAAATTGCTGATGTTGTGTAGAGGCAGTTTCGAGTAGTAAAGTTTTTCAAATCATCAGTGAAATTCAACTTTAAGCAAGTACTTAATCATACAATCAGCAGAAGCGTTACTGTAAAGTATAAATGATACACGATTCTTATCATCTTCTAAGTCCTTGATTTCTTGAAATTTTTAATATAAAGTTCTTTTTTAACTTTAAGCAAGAGTCTGTGTAAGTGAATTCAAAACAAAAAATCGATTCCAAATGTTAAATTAATTAAATTCAAATGAAATATTTCAAGAAAACTAATTAATAAAAAAAACAGCAACAGAACAATCTTAATTATATGTAACTGCGAAATCATAGATCGAAAATATAAATACAAAAATATAAAAGAATTATTAGTAATTAAAAAATAAGAAAATAAAACAATAAAAAAAATTACTTAAATTTGCTAAGGAATTACAGCATAGCGTCAAATTGAAGTGTGAATTTTTTTGAACTGACTAAACGGACTGTGTTTATCAAATGAATACTGAATCCTTCTATTTTCACAACAAATACAAATTGCTGTCGTCTTTGTGTTGTAATTATTCGATCATTGGTTTTTATGATTATGTCGGCGTAAATTTGCGATTCTGCGACGTTTCCCTGAGTCTGGGGAACGGGTCGTCAGAAGCAATTTTTCGGTGTTATTATTATCCTTATTATTCTTATCCTTATTACTGCGAACGTTTAGTAATATTACAAACCCTCACAAAACATTACACGCACACATCAACATGTTATCATATACATATGTATCAAAATCTAAATAAAAAATAAACTGATATTTCATATTCAGGTTGCAATTGTTTCAAAAAACCAGGAAAATTTTATTCTAAAATTGCGATATATAAGAATTTGTGCCGCTATAAAAAATCTCTTAAAAGAGAATTTTCGTAAAAAGAGATAAGTTGTTCTTATTTAGTTGTAAGATCACTGAATATCGGGCCATGCCTTTTAACTTAATGTGCAATTCGTAATGCTTTCTATTTGAAAGCATTATTTGGTTAATGAAAAAAAATGAATTTTGATCTCGATTATTAGTGGCATATTAGATAAGAAACCAAACAAGATTACTGTATGAAGAGTTAGTATTTTCTACTCTTTATTTTAATCATTCGTTACACGTGGAATGTTCGCAGTTGAACTAGGTGTTTGCTTCAAATTTGGAAGTCTAAAAAGCCTAATAAATTGATAACTCATGAACTGTAAAAATGAAGACATTCCACAATGATTGAATTAAGATGAAGCATCAAATAACTATGTAAAACTTCATCAAATCTTAATTTCTATTTTTTAAAATTTCAACATATTTCCTTCAAATTTTAATTTCATTTTTATTCCATTTAATTTTTCAAAATTTTCATTTCCATTTTTCAAAATTTCAATTCATTTTTTCACATTTTATTTCATTTTTATTACATTTTTTCCACAAAATTTTATTTCTATTTCCAAAAATTATTTTTATTTCTCATAAATCTTGATTTCATTAATTTTCCCTACGATTCCTCTCTGTATCTCCTAGGCAAGGTACACGAGAGCGCCTCATTTGTCCAGTTGGCATCTGGGTTCCCTCATGTGGCCCGAGTTGTTTACGGGGACTTCTCCGGATTTTTATGGTGTATCTCTTTATGGTGTACCTTTGATCACCGTGACGGTCACGGGGCCCCGTCAATTTATTAGCCAAGCAGAGGCACGGACATCCTCTGAAACCGACTTCGCCTGCAAACTGTTCTGGTAATATTTGGCATAGGTCTCCTCGATATGAGTCAGGCGATGCAGACCCTTAAGACGCGAGAGGTTTCAGGGGATCTAAAAGTACAAAATACCGTAACGGTTTGTCCTCCCACCAACTCCCCTGGTTAACGATACCCATTCGAGTTGTTTCTCTTTAGGATGGCGCCGGACTCCGAAACGACAAAAAAATTTTTTCCACTTGAAAAGAATGAAGAGACTCCTCGCCAATCGATCCCATATTGCAACGAGGGCGGCCGGTTGCGTTTCCGCGAGTCAGAGTCCAAGCAGGTCTTCATCTTATTTCCCTTTCTTTTTTAGCTCGACCTTTATTTCGGTGGTGATCCGTAAAATTGTTCCATTCGAAGGGACTGCCGTCTCCCAAGGGCTCAACTAAATTCTTTAACCGTCTCCCTGAGACATATATGTTCCATTTTAATCGCCTCCCGAAGGCTCAAATAATTTTTATTGATTCGCCCCATACAGGCTTAAATATTATGTTTTACTTGCTTACCGAAAGCTCAAATAATTTTTTCATTTTTCCACTTCTTTTCTCAATTAATTTCCTTTAACATTTTTCTCCTTGGTGCAATTAATCTAGCCACAAGATCTTTAAATTATTCCATTCCTTTTAAATTATTCCATCGAAAACATATTTTATTTATTTATCACATTTCGTCATAACTATTGTCATCAGTTTCACTGAAGAATCCATTGAAATTTATGTCTCTCAGTGTTCGTAACTCTTTGACTCTTTTCGATAACGAATAAGGTTTCTTTAGTACTATTGTGGAATTTCTCCAGCTGTCGGACGGTCAGCTCCAATTGTTTCTGTTTCCCCCTGATGAGCTTTATCCGATAGGGCTGGTGTTACCGGAGCCGTATCCTCTCTTGAGTCACCATTAAAATTTCCAGTTTCTGAGAGTTTTTGTTTGGCTTCATCCAGTCTTTTGTTCGTGATTTTTCATGAGATTTTAAAGCTGACGGCTTTTCAAACGGTATTTGACAAATTCTACAAAATAAATTTTCGCTGGTACTCGTACATCATTATTTAGGTACTCGACTTTTTTTCTATTTTTTAGTATTTTTTATTTTCTCAATCCAATTTTTATACTTTTAAAAAGTTGATTTTTTACATTTTTTTCATTTTTAAGCAAAAAATTTAACAAATTTATTCAGTTTAGAAATTAGGGAATTTTTATGAATATACCCTATAGTAGATATAAAATGACTAGCACCAGGCCGGTGGGTACCCGAGTGAATGAGTGAGTGAGGCGTGTGAGGCCGACTTTCGAGGAGTGAGCGAAGCGAACGATGAGAAAAAGGCCGAAACGAACGAAATGAGCGGTTTTTCGGGTTGTTGAGGAGCGAATGAAGTGACCGACGAGACGGTCCAAAAAGCGGGACCCCTGGCCTGGTGCTAGTCATTTTATATCTACTTGTCTGTCTGTTCCTTTCTTGTTTGTATAAATAAATCTGTTAAGAAACCTTTACTTACAAATCATTATTTTATTTTAACTTCCATTGACTCATTATTCTAATACTTACTACAAACGTCAGTCGTATGTTTTATCCGGCGTCTCTCATGTAACCACCTGTAAAATCGTAAAACGCATCATTATCATTATTTACATCATTATTTATAAAGAATTCTATGAAATTAATTCATATAAAAGGCCTCATGACTATCACTATAGTATTGATTATCACCTATCGTCACATTATCTCATCAAACAAAGCAATTCTTTCGATATAAAGATTATATTTTCACAATCATTACGGACACCATAGGTGAACCGTTTTAGACTCATGGCCGACGATTATTCCGTGAATAACCGTGGCCAGATCTCAGATTTACTGGTTTGTTGGAGACGCGACGTGCTCGCCTACATAACGGCAAGCGCGACTCCTTTCATTCTTTGTCTTCTGTTCACTGTTCTGTTCATCATTCTTGACGTAGTTTATTCGAAACATTTTCGATTAGGATGACGGAACAGCGGCGACACGACTTGACTAAAGTCTATCTAAAACTCGGTTATCGTTTATCAAATCTTAATATAGTCAAATTATATCAGTAAAAATAGCCTTATGAAATTATATATTTATTGAATTAAATAAAAAACAAAGCTTCGATTAATTAGATTGGAATATTCACTATCAGTTAGGAATGTTGCGTCGGTATCTGTATCTCGAAGTCGTCCTCTTCAAATGCTTTCGCTCTCGAAATTTCGGGTTAACCTTCTCTTCAAGATGTTCTCAAAACTTTCAAGAGATGTTGCGTTCAAATTGTGCGATTGCTTCTTAAATTCCCACGAGGATAATTGTGCGATAAAATCGATCTTTAAAATCGTTCTCAAAAGCGTTAAAAAAAATTCAAAAATCTTCTGTTCTGCTGCAAAATAATTGTTATTTATAACAGCAAATTTTAATAATTGTGCGCGTAACTTCATCGTGGCCGCTCCTGATTGGCCAGCACCGATGATTTTTGGTTTTCATTTGCCGAGAATATTTGTCGCCATGCAGTATTTCCAAATTAGACAGTGACTGCTTTGTTTCTTTATGTAATNNNNTTTCTTTATGTAATGTTTCAGCGTCAATGTGATGCTCCAAATGCTCTGTGGGGAAAATACGAAAATGTCAGACGTGCCGGTGACGACACCGATCCTGTTTGTTGGGATGTTTAAAACGCCATTTTCAAATTTCAAATATATGTATTATATTGTTAGACGTCTTTTTTCTTTTTCGTCTTTGCTGAGTGTTATGTTTTGTAAATTGCATGTCAGTGTATTATAATGGATTTTCGACCGCAACATATATATCAAAATTGAAATATATTACAAATAACAATACGTATTAAAGCAAACAGTTTAAATTTAAACAGTTAAAATTTGTATCTTTAATTTTTTTAAATTGAAATAAATGAAATATTTTTAATTATATTTTAATACGATTTGGTGCCTTAGAGACAGTTAATTCAGAAAGTATATAGTGCTTTTGTTTAAATCAGAGGTCGTTTCAAGGAGAATCATTTGTTCAGAATTAAAAGTTTAAAAATCACAGTTCTGTCTTTTTGTCAAAAATTTTTCGATAATTGTGTTTAGTCCAAGGTTGCTCTTTTGGCTTTAGAATTTTAAGATAATCATTGGAGTTGACCTTTATTTCTTGATTTACAAAAAAGTGACGCATTTGGTAGTAGGTTTATTACCTTTATTTTAAAATGTTCAAGTATTGTATAGCCAGGAGCATTATCAACTATAAGAACGACTTTGAAAGGTTTTTTGATCTTTTTTAAATAACGTTCTACTTATGATAAAAAGCAGTTTTCAAATCAATGTTTAAATATATCAGCGGTAAACCAAACCTTTTTATTGGCCATCAAATGAACTCGTGTGTTACTTTATTTTTATCATTTTAATGCTCAAGATCTCAAAATTTTGTCTATAAGCAATGAATTAATCTTAAAAGGACACACGATCCTTCTCAGCTTTACAGCCCCACTGATTTTCGGGTTTTATATAAGCATAAAAGTTCTTTTAAAACCATTCCTGAAAGAGTCCCGTATTGTCGGCCACAAAAACATGATCTACTTTATAACAACCCTCTTTAATAATCTTTAGAAATTAGGGACGATATTCTTGAGTAGCTTTTTCATTAATTGAAGCAATTTCACCCTTAGGTTTTATATTATGGATATTGTGTGTGACTAGAAACTTACTGATCCATCATACACTGGCTAAAAATTGAAGATAAGTTTTCGGTTTGAGGATGATGGCCGTTCTTGTAAAAAACGATTATAAATATTCAAAGCTCTTTGTTTTACTTTAGCTGTATAGACTGGTATTTTTGTGGTTGAATTGTCAATTCAAATTGTTAACAAATGTTCCATTTTTTCAATCACACTACTTTGGAAATATGTAAATTTGTATTTATATTTTGTCCAAATATTACGGATTTTTAATGCATCTTTTTTTTAATATTGTGTACAAATATGATTCACTTAATCAAAACTTCTTTCCTATATTCGTTAGACCTGATCCCTGTGCTAGAGAATTCAAATCATTTATTTTTGTCAAAACTAATTTCTTTTCGCGTTTTGATTGTCTTTAAATTATTTTCCATTTTAGAGACATGTAACTAACGCTAAATTAACTATAATAAAGTTTTAAAAAGCAAAATAAACTTACATTAAGTTAAATTTTGAAATACGACGGTAAATTATATATAAAACACTTAAGACTTCGCTGCGTGATTTGAAAAAGAAAATTAATTAATTTAAGAAAAAATTTAAATAAGAAATAAATTGAAATTTTATCATCTGGTTAGAGAAGACTGTTTAAGAACCTCAAAAAATCATTTTTCAAAAATCACGTTAAAATAATTTTGACGCAATAACAAAATACTTAATTGTTACGGTCCAAAATAGCAAAATTTTAATAAAATACATATATTCAAAAAACACATATAACAAGTTGAGAGAATTAATAGCAAAATTTTATTACATATATTAAATACAAAAAATAAAAGAGCAGTCATGGTATTTCATTTCCTCAGGTATCGCCAGGATCCTTCCAATACCCCTTCGTGGCACCTGGAGAAGAGTTAACGGCCCTAACAAGAAATAATTAATTNGAAAACCCGACAAAAATAAGTAAATCACCTCTTGGGCAACCCATTGTGCGTAGAAGGCCAGCCGACCCTCCACCAGTAGCTCTTGGCGAGGCCGATCCCTGAGCGCCGCCCGTAAAATCCCAGCACTCTCCTCGAAAAAGATATAACCCTGCAAAGAATCAAAAACTAATAGACAAATAACAAAGACTAATTAAAAAAACTTACCCTCGGAGCTAAAAATAGCAGCGATGCCCTTATTTGACCGCACACCGATGCATCACATGCATATGTAGGTCGGCACACGGGCAGTGGATTCTATAATGAAAATGAAAATGTTAAAAATTTTTAAAAGTTTAAAAGACATACATACTTGGCCA
>MQRK01224912.1:255-11557 GCA_001938485.1 Girardia tigrina
ACTGAAGCACTCCGTCCCCGTAGGAGGCCTATCGGGGGGCAGCTAGCACTCTTTAGTTTGGGTGGACCCTCTAAAGAGCCTAGTGGCTCAATACCATTCGAAAGAGATGGGAGGCCCAATATGGTATAGCCTAGACAGAGGACGAAGCAAGCAAAATATCGAAAATCTGTCTGAACACATCGATAGTAACTCATATATGAGTAGTCAGAATATGTCTTAGATTTTTGAAAAAATCGATACGTAGTGCTTTTTCGAATATATGTACATTATGTGTGCAAATATTATATTATAGATATGTATTATATTATGATATTATACTATGTTATCAACCAATATCGTATCAACCATTCAAAACATGACGTTATCCAAGGTGATATCGTCATGCATCCATCATGTCAACGTATTGCATTCATCATATCAATATACAGCTGAACATGTAAAAAATACAGAAAATGCTGAATAATATATAAAGTACTAAAAGAACTACCTTATCAAACATTACCATCATGCTATCAACCATCAAAATCATCATATGAAACATCAAATATACCTTAACAACCATACCATCAACCATCACATTTACCTCAGCAACCATCAAAATCATCATATCAACTATCCAATATACCTTATCAGACATATCATTAACCATCAAATATACTTTATCAACCATTAAAAGTACCATATCAGCTATCAAATATACCTTGACAACCATATCATCAACCATCAAAATCACCTCATGAACAGTCATTTGTATATAAAAACCTTCAAATCTACCTTAACAGCAATAAAAAGTGACACTAATTGTATCAACCATTACCTTATCAACCTTTCACAAAGTGAACATTTTAATATACATATTTTACATATATATTATTGTTACATGTTATATGATCACAAGTTGTGATCATATAGTAATTCACAGCACATTCAACACAGTTCAAATGTTTCTATGGTGTTTTACATGTTATATATTATATTATTATCTATTTTTAATATATTATGGTTATATAGCACAGTGAAACTTGATTCATCAAAGTAAATGCAATCTATGTGTTATATGTAGCACTACGCCTATGCAGGCTGCACTAAGCCTAGGCAGGCTGACCTAGGCTATAATCTATATGTAGTGTGTAAACTATTTATAAGTTTGTAATAATGTATATATAAAAATTTACATAAATTACTGAAAAACATAGACAAATACATGATTTTCATGTAAAATCATGTAATATATGCATTTTTCAATGATGAAGATATATGTAATACATATCTTATAGTATAATTACCTCTAGTCATATATTGATATACACAACATAACGCATCACAGTCAACAAAAAGGTTGAATAATTGCTCAATTGTACATCTTTATATTGAGTAACAGACTATATATCGCTCATATTCATATATGTCGATAGTATTAATATGTTGACCATAATCATTTATGGTTTCAATAGATTGTGTACTAATATTGGTGATATAGTAGGTAAACTGGATGGATGAAGGGCTAATCTAGGCTCCTTACAACACATTATTCAACATTTTCCATTGAGAAACAATACATTGGAATACTCTAGCCTATCCTAAGATGGCCAAAAATCTACTATATTTAGAGAATTAGCATTTCAAAGTCCCGCCCTGTTCTTTATTTGAAGAATCTACGATTCAAAATTCAAATTCCCACCTTGTGTTTATTTACTACAAGTATGTATAATGTCTATGTACGTTTTAAGTATAATAGGAGTTTTATACATGTAGATTTTACATGTAAAATAAAATATTATGTATCTTAGTTACGGTAACCGTGGTACTTGTGATTGATGATGAGG
The DNA here is from genome assembly GCA_001938485.1 of Girardia tigrina. Lineage (NCBI taxonomy): Eukaryota > Metazoa > Platyhelminthes > Tricladida > Dugesiidae > Girardia > Girardia tigrina. The sequence goes on from MQRK01224912.1 coordinate 2,082, forward strand.
TACATTAAGCGATTTATGAGGTATTGTTTGATGGTAAACAACATACATACAACACACTGGTTTCATATATGTACCAAAAAATAGATTTTTGAGCACTTTTTTTTAGAATTTCAGAAATGTTCGAAAAAATTAATTTATCAGCACTTTTTTGAAAATGTTGATGTGGAATCTGAATGAACGTATATGGGTTACTATTTAAGTGCATTAGCACTTTTTTGATATTCTGCTTCCTTGTGCATCTAAAATCAATGTGCATTTTGTGAAAATTTGCACATTATGCTTATTATAGGGAAAAGTAATCAATATATGAAAATTTAAATTGCACATTTAGATAGAGAATCAAAATGTGCATCAAACAGATGATATCGATTTTTGGCACTAGCACTTTTAAAAAATTATGTATTGATTTCTGCACTTTTGCACATGTGCAACTTAAAAAGCATTGTGCTAGCACATTAGAAATGTATGGCACAATGTACACTATCGATTAGCACATCTGGGCACTGTGCAGTGATCGCTTAACACTTTTTTCTTTGGTTGCTAGGGAAAGGGTCACGGTTGCTATGGATACGGTAAGCGTCACCATGGTTAAAACCACCTTGAATGAGTGTATCCGTTACTAATGAAAAACGTCCCTTTGTTACCGTTGCTACGGTCGTTGCTATGGTAACCGCTACCTTGGCCATGGTAACCGCGGCCGTTTCTATGGTAACCGGAACTGTTTCCATGGCAACGGGCTACCTCCCTTCGGGAGGGGTTTTGAGGCCGAATGCCCATTTTCCCCCTACTGGAGAGACACAATTCAAAATCAACACACAACATTTAAATATGCAAACACTACACAAAAGCATCAACACAGCAAATATTCCTCACAGTTTTTATAAATAATTTAATTTACCGTAGAAAGTTTCAAAAAAATTATAAACAAACCTAAAGGGTACAAACTGCTGAACCACTTATAACTACTTGAAGACCACAAACAATCTTTATAAATATCGCCGCATAATTTGTTGAATCTAAATCATAATATACTTTAATTAACGACGAATAAATATAATTATAACTAATAAAACTAACATTTATTTATATTAAATTTATTTATAGACCTTATAGGCTTGTTAATGTAATTAATTGAATAGTAAACTTTATATTGCCTTGTATTAAATACTCTTACATATAAACGATAACAATAAGTGATTAAAATAAATTAATTTAATTTTAAAGTTGCTATTTACATTCTTTTTAATTGTTAGAATAATCCGATGATTGAAAACATTTAAAATATCAATCTTCCATCATGGTGGGAGAAACACAATCATAAAAACAACATACCAAACACTACAAACAATAAACACTATTTGAAAATATTCCTCACACAAATGACAGCAGTTTAGAATGATTCATTACAAATACAACATATACCTAATCAAATCCTTATAAAATCTATTAAAATGGTATGGTACTGAGACTGTATGAAGTATTTGAATGTTTTGTGTTGATTTTGGATTGTCTCTCCTGCCCAGAAAGCCGATTTATATTTTAATTTGTATTATGCGAGACTATTTTAATTTAACTTAAGATTTATTGTTTAAATGTATTTTTAATTTGAAATCATTGTAAAATTTTAATTCATTTGATTAATTTTATTTTAATTTTTAAACAAATAAATCAAATTAATATTTTCAAATAATTAATATTTATTTCACATTTGTTCAGATATTAGGATGAAAATTATTAATATATTCTTCTTAATGTAAACGACTAAAGGCTCAACTATGGATTATTCAAGGATTACACAAATTAAGTATACAATAAAAGTTATAATCAGTGTGAGTTCTTATAACTGATGCAACTGCCTTCAAATAACATGACTCCTGCTGAAGCTCATAATAGAAATAAATAGTAATTACACACGATTATTCTTATTATAACTACGCACAAAATCAAAAGCACTCATTTTAATGGCAGATTCAAGATTAGGTGATCAAGTCAAAATTTTGATGTTTCGAAGAGAAAATGTTAATGATTTGTTGTATATCATTGCCGAGATGTATACACATACCATAGCTCCCGTCTCTCTTTTGTTTCTTTCTAAAGCATCTGGCTGCCCAAAAACATTGATCTTTATTTCTTTTATCAAAAGACATAGGTGTTCAATGAATTGAGCAGTCATTTTCAATCTCTCGAAAGTTCGCGACTCAGCCACTTCAGTAGTTTGATCTACCACTGAAATTTCTAACAGTATTAGGTCCACTACGAATAGGATCCACCTGTTGTTGTACACCATTGAAGGTAGAAAGATCTTCTCTTTGTCAGCAAAGTTGTACAGGTTGCAACGATTTCTATTTTTTTATTAAATGGAATGGAAAAACTATTATTAAAGTTTATGTTGCAGTTAAAAAGTTTATCTTTAGTTTAACACATCTATATGTTTATAAGTTTTTGTTTTTTTAGCAGAAAAGAATTGGAATAATAATTCTTATTCTATATTCGTTACTGCAGAAACATACGAACCAATGCTTCAGCTAACATGTAATTAAATGTTTAATTTTTTAACTACATACGTTTCTCATAATTTTAAAAAGGCTCTAATAAATACTTCTGTCAATATATTTGGCGATAATAAATAACATGTGTTAAGAATATTTTTTAATGGTGTTTCTTGTATGTTGTTTTAGGATTGTGTTCTTCAACCCAGAAGGAAGATTGATATTTTAAATATTTTAGTACGTCGGATTGTTTAATATATTTAAAAATTTAAATAACCAACTTTAAAATTAAATTAATATATCATACATAATATATTTTATATAATTTTTAAAATAATTAAAATTATTTTGTAATTTAAATTATAAATTATTTTGTAATCGAATTTTAATTTAAATTTGTTTGAATAATGAGATGTTTAGAAATAGAATTAAAAACTTATCAAACAAGAACGATGAATAGTTACGAAAGGTTTGTGGAGAATTGTCCTAGTGACAATTCAAATGGTGATATAAATACATATAATGAAAATCAAATTAGTGTTCTTAATAGATTTATTCCATGGGTTTATTCTATTTAATAAAAAAATAGGAAACAATTAAACTACATTATTTTCAACTTTTCTGTAAAAAAAATTGGTTAAAATTGGTTAAAATTGTGTATTTTTCAGAACCCAAACATTTACAAGAAAATTTTGTGGTGAATTATTCAACATTATGTAAATTCATTGATGGTTTGAAAGGGATACAAAAATGCACTGACAAACTGTATGAAGAATTTATTAGTTGAGAGGTATTAAGAAAAAATGAAAAGAAGTATCAACATGCCAATTAACGCATTTTGAAAATTTTAAAAAGTCTTAGAAGGCGAAAGATTTTGGAATATTTACACAGATTGGCTTGCAATTTTGTTATCGAATAAATTTTATTATATTATAATTTTTCAATTTATAGAAATGATGTTTTATAAAATAATTATTAATTTTAGTTAGATCATTTTAAATTGGGATTTCTTTATTTTAAATTGAGAAATGACTTGAAAGATAAGAGGAGAAAGGATTTGTTATAGTTCCTTCCTACAAATGGCACGGATCTTCTAGGTACCCCACGTATATATAAAACTAGCTATGAACAGTAGGAAAAAATTATTTTAAAATTTTAAATTTTGTTGGAATATGACTTACTTAAGATTATTAGACGGATCAAAGTCAAATTGATAATATTGGTCTATACACGTTGAATAAACGTTTTCTGAATCGCTTGCATACGACGGTACATCAGCTCTTTGATAAGGGTTGGGAATGACTTCAGCAATAATGTTCTAAAATGAAAACATGAACGATAATTGGATTCAAAATTTCAATATTTATACATTTTTATAGGTTCAAATGAGATTTCTATAAAGGTAAGTTGCAAATTTTATCCCTCAATCTGACATGAAATATTTTTTAAAAAAATAAACCCTACGATGAGTAATTTTTTTGCAATAAAAAATATGTTGATGGGTCATAATGAACTGGCATCTTCGTCGATAAAACCGATTGCAACTATGCCGGCGGGTTACTAATTGTACCAAAGATAATATTTATAGATTCACAATACGTAAATACTTAGAGAATATAACTTGGTAACAAAAATTTAAAATTAAATTAGGTTAATTCAGAAATAAATATTGTAGGTTCATTGTAGGTTCAAATCCATTTTTTAAGACACGAAGGAATTGTTTTTTAAATGAAAATAGAACTTTATTCAAATATACATATCATTTCGATCAATGATCATTTTGCGTATACTGGACAGCTTAATAATTATAAGGAGTTAGGTAATGTTCATTTCGCTGACTGAGATTTAAATAATTTAATTAAAACAGGTTTAAAAATAAAAAATTTAGATAATTTAATTAAATATTAAACTAATAATAAAGATACATTAAATTCAGATACAATAAATTACAAGTAATTTTAAAAGAATTATAGTTTAAAGACGGCATACTGGAAGTCTTCTTTGAGAAAATAGACAAACAAAATAGACAGATAGCACAAGTTATACGGTACTATATTTCGAATCAATTACTCTGTGTAATCAATAATACCAAATTGAACTAAATAAAGATTCAAAACTAAAACCACGTTTTCAACAAAGCTAGGTCAATTCTATTTCAGCAGAATGTCGTTTTACAAAGCAGCGGCCACGGAATGTTTCAGGAACTAATGACAAAGCTACTCAGAGGCATAGAGCGGATAGTGATATATTTAGATGTCATTCCTATTTTTTCTGAGTTTCAACAAAGTTGAAACACCAATACGAAATTCTGGATAAATTATTAGACCAAACCGAGAAAGCAGGTTTAACAATTAACCCGTAAAATCCCATGTCCTAAAAACAGAAGTAAAATATTTTGGACAAATATGTAATGTTAGCGGTATTCTTACTTAGAATCCATAAAGTCATTTGAAAAGCCCAAATGTGTAAAGAATCTAACATGTCTTTGTAATTTACAACTCTAACAGAAGATGTATTAAGGACTTATCAACAAAAGCCTAGATTTATGTGCAACTATGTGGATTGAACAAAAACAAGTTGCTTTGGATAGAGGCATGTTACACAATTGTTGCAGAAATGAAGTATAAGTACACCACTGACTCTAGGATTTCATGACTTTGAAAAGCAATTTATTCTGAACACACACTAAAGTTTCGACTCTATTAGAGCAGTATTATCCTGAGACAAGGACAGTCATGAGAGGGTTATTGTTCATACTCCATTAATAATCATGAAGAGATTTTACATAACATTGAAAGAGTTATTTGCAATGTATTATTTTTTCATCATTCTAATCAAATGATTCGCCTTGAGAACGAATCACAAGGGAATTATGTTTATAATGAGAAAAACTAATAACATCAAAAATTTAGACGTGAATAAATTATTACTCAAACCTAATCATACACTTAGAATAAGGAAAAGGAGCAGAACACTCCAGCGCTGATATGTTGTTTTGTAATACTTATAGTTGCATCCTGTCAGAACAGCAACAAACAAATATGAAACAACCTCAAAAATCAAAAATTGTTAAAGAAAATAGTTAAAGAAAAAACCAAATACTGAATCGCTAAATAAAAGATTGAAAATTATCAAAACTTTTGATAAAAAATTCAGTAAAGAAAGACTATTGTTTTAATGAATTAAATGATAAAAAATGCACAAATTATTATTAATTGATTTCAAAAACGGCGAACAAATTGTGATTAACTGATTTTGAAAAGTGGTATGCAAATTGTTTAAATTTGATTTAAATTATAAACAAATATACGGTGTTCAATGAATTTACTCTTTTTATTCGAGCGCAATAAAACTTTAATGAAACTGAATAACGGTTCAACCCGGGAACCAACAATAAAGACTCCTTTCGCATCGGAGGTTAAGATCAGGACTTTACATGTTAAAGTACATAAATACTACTCTAATATCTTCCTTAATTTAGGATCGACCAACGAGTGATACTGCGCAGGAGTCAAGGATATATCAAACGATTTTTTTGGGAATTATCACACAAATACTTATGATATATGTACACAATGCTTGATGATTCGCGAAGATTCAAAACTGCAGGCGATAAGAACTCGGAGGATCAACATGTTAAATAAATCTGAGATATTTAAATTTTAACAGGAAAAATAGAAGAAAAGGAACCAAAGTTCATGTAATAACAGAAAATTTACAATTGTGAATGTCATAAGACGAAAATGAGGAGCTTCGGCTCCTCATATAATAAAATTGGAACGATTAGATTGAGTATTAATTGACAATGATAACTAACAGATTACAGAACTTGAGGATCAGTCAAATCTAAATGTAACGGCGCAAAAACCTCAAGCAATAGGACACTCGATAGGGAAAACCATCATATGTCTATAATACATCGGTCGTTCTTAGGAATATTATATGAGGAATCGGTAATTGCGGCCTCCAATGGGCCGGCGACCCATTGGTTCACACTGTCTATACCACTTATGTGTTCACTTAAGTGCTGGCTGGTGTGCAAGGTGCGAAAAGGCTAGGGATATCACTGGTCTCAAGTATCAACTAAACCCGATCACTGGTCCCAGGGAGCGACCTATATGGATTATCAGAATAGTCTGTATAGAAAGCAGTGATTCGGAAAGATTATGAAGTCAAAGGTTAATAACATACAAGTTGTACACTATCTAATATGATTACATACATGGAAATGGGTGGAATCATGTACTGGCAGGAGTGCACACCGGCTACCAATGATCTGTACAACTGGTTCCAGGGAGCGACCTCTATACGATTCCGATACACGAAAGGTGGGTTGGAAGCTATAGAAACGGGAGTGCAGTGAGATAGCCGGGATATAAATAATGAACGAATGAATCGGTGGAGTGTAAGTCCGCCAGGTGAGCTGATGAATCTATAAAAAATGGGTCCGTCAGCCAACCAAAAATGGCTGACATACTAACTCTTGAAGGCCCCGAAAGGGCGGTGTGTGTGGTGCGGTGTGTGGCGGTGTTGTGCCTTGTGTGGCGTGCGGAGACGTTCACTTAATTGATAAGTGCGGGGGGAGGCCGCTAGTGAAAGAACCCCTGTGGAAACCAGGGTCGGTGCAGATGACTCCGATGCAGAAATGCAAATGACGATGATGTATGCGGCGAATTTAGTTCTGTAAAGAAAGGGTACATTTGCCCACAGATCAAGATGATTAGGATACCGAAATCAAAAAGAAGAGAAATGATCATGTATATAAAAATTCTATTGACACTATCGAACTTAGAGAAAGTGACGAAATACATATCAGCAAAGAATATACTGACAGGGATTTGGTAAGCTCGTAAATGTTTTGAATTTAAAAAAAATGTAAAACATTTTTAAATCATTAAATTTTATAATTGTACGATTTAAAATATTTATTTAAAATTAGTGTTCCAAAATTATTGTTGAAAACATTTACATAAGCTATAAATTAAATAAGTCAATATTATTATTAACAACATCAATATGATTTTTATTAATATTTATTAACATTTATTAATATCACAATCAGAATTATTATGACCACAATCATTCGAAAGGCTTTCGCAATTTGACATTTTTCTTGATTAATTATTGATTAATTATTTCTTGATTATTGTATTCATACTACTTTTTCAATAATTTAAAGGGTTTTATTAATATTTATTAATTATAAAGATTCTAATAGGTTAAAATTAAATCTAAAAATTTTTATGAAAAGTACAAATTAAATTAATATATTAAATACATAATATATTAATACATTAAAATTAAATATTACAGTAGAAAATTATTTTAAATCTTTTTACTTTAAATTTCAATTAAATTATTTTTAATTCGTAGGAATTAAAGAAAATACCAATCGACCATCTGGGTAGGAGAAACACAGTCCGAATCAACATACAACATGCACAATGTCAACAAACAATTCAAAACATTCCACCACAATTATTTAAAAAAGATTTTAAAATAACAAATTAAATACTTTTTAAATGAACCTAGGGATAAGATGCTGAAAATATTTTAACAGAATTAATAGTTTCACAAATTAAATAAAAAAATAAAAAGGAAGTAGATTTATAAATGTATAAAATTAAAGACAAAAGAAAATATTCAAAATAAATTTTAAAAGTGTTTAGTTAGTAAAATCAAAATAAATATTATATTAAATATCAAAATATTATATATTTTAGAAAAGAATAGTTTAAAATATGTACAACAATTTTAAAATAAGATTTATCATTTAATTATAAAATTTTAATAAAGTAAGTAATCATGAAAATTAATTTTTACAACAATCTATTTTTAATAATTAAAATTTATATCGATATTTATATTTAGCAATTTTCACATCTGATTTGTGCAAAAATAGGAAAACATCTTTCCTCATAAATTTGTTTGAAAAATAGTTAATTGTTGTATTATTATATATTATATTAATAAGTCATCGAAACTGGTAACTTGGTTGGCGCTGCAAATTTGAAGTTCTCTTAAGATAATGTTAATAAAAGATAGAGGCATATAAGTACGTGAAACTCTTTCGTAGATTGACAATTCAAGGAATGACTAATAAAGCATTTGATGAACTTTCTAATCAGGGAGCTACTTGAAAAAGAATCAATTGAGCCAGAAAGGAAGTACATTTTACAATAGAAAAACCAAATATTTACATTATATTATCTCTAATAATTATAATGTATAATAACGACTGACGTCGAGATATCCTGCTTTCTAGTTTTATACATCATATGTGGCTGAAGATTTCATATAGGAATGACGACAAATTTATCCAACTAAAATCAAGTAAGAAAAATATGTAAAGTATAAAAAATGGTCAATAAATTTTCAAAATAGTAATATTCATATAAATAAGTTTAATTTATAATATCCTCTCATATTTTGAAATACAGCAACCCTGTTAACAGCATATAAGGCAAAGTTGTTTTTTAGGAAAAACAATTGATGTTGACCTTCCCTTGGCAAGAAGAAGGTCTTAAGAACGTTTTGTTGCATTATGTCATACGTTTTACAAAACCATAACGAATAGACAAACAAAATTTCTATTTATATATAAAATTTATTAAAATAATTAAAATAAATTAATAATATTGTAAAAATTAATAGAAAAAAATAATATTTTTTGATTATTTGTTGACGGATCTATTGGACGATATTATAATATTAAAAATTTTTCAAGACAAACTGATATTTTCTATAATGAACTAACCATTTCATATAAATAACTTCATTTAGCAGAAAATCATTTATCCACTAAATTTAATTTACCTCTTTAATTAATTAAAACGAAATAATTAATTGAAACGAAATTGAAACTCAAGTTAATCCAATCCATTAGTTAATGGACAAGAAAGGTAAGTCATGCAAGCATTTTTTGATAAACACTAAAATTTGAACTCCATATATATATATATATATATATATATATATATATATATA
>MQRK01224912.1:18771-29108 GCA_001938485.1 Girardia tigrina
TTCCCACGATTGATTCCCATTGAATTTCTCGAGACAATCAAGGATCAATTTCATGTTCGACATAGCCCGGATAGCTTGTTGTAGAGAATGACAATGAATAACAAGTTCCTAAATTGTATTAAATCTAAAAAAACACGTTTTTCACAAAGTCCGGAATATTTAAACAAAAATATAAAAATCGAATTAACGAAATTATTATTTTCGATTATCATCTCATCGCACAATGCTATGCATAAATATTTATTGTGTACGTGAATTTCTTTCGAACTTTTTTTATGTATATTAAATTAAAAATAAACGTTTTTTTATTATTTTTTACTCTAACCCTAACCCAAAACGTTTTAAATTTTAAAAAAGCTAAAAATGATTTCTTTAAAAAACAAACAAAAATTAAATAATTATATAAAACCAAAACAAAATGTTTTCAAAAATAACAATATATATATTTATAGTAAAATAATTAATAAAAGTTTTAAAATAAGAATTTAAAAATAAATAATTAATGGATTAAAATTTATATTTTTAAGAAATGATTTTTAAATAAAGTTTTTGTTGTAAATAAAATAGTTTTATGATAAATATTTTATAATTATAAGTTAAATTTTTACAAATTAAAATGAAAGAAAAATGTAAAAAACTGAATTTGGGCGAAATGATTAAATTAACGTGAAATTTTTTTATATACGTGTATTACTTTTATGAATAAATTTTTGTGTTGAATATAAATTGCGAACTTGCTGATAAAGAAAGTTGAATAAACGCTACTAACAGAGTGAAAAAAATCAAAAACTATATGTGTGAGAAGCGGTTGCAACATCAATATCAGAATTCATTTTTAACTCAAAATTTTATTTATTATAAAACAATTTTCAAACGAATTTTTCAACTATTTCTTTAATAAATAATTAATACCGATCTTTATTTTCTAATAATTTCTAAATTATCTCAAATTGCAATCAAATAATATTTAATTTGTAAAACATATTTATGAAAATTAATAATTAACGTATATTTAGTTTTGAATGGGAAAATTTATTTTTTTTAATTTGTTGTTTATTTTAGCCTTTTATATTGTTTTTAAAACTTTGTTTTTCAAATGAAATATTATATTCTGTTTATTTAAAGTTTGCATTTTTTTATTAATAAAAAGTAATTTATTTTTAGTATTTTAAATTTTTTTGAAAATACTTTATATTTAATATTCAATTTTATGTTTAAAATATTTAATTTTTAATTTTATCCTTAATTGCTTTTAGAATTTTTAATAAAATTCAAATAAAAGGATTATTTTTTTAAAAATCCTGTTCTATCTGTTTTCTGTTTTAATCCATTCATTTTTTTGCTAAAATAATATTTTAAAAATAATACTAAATAATATGTCAAAATATCAAATAATATTCTAATATTTCAAAATAATATTTTATACAAAATATTTTCAAATTCAAAGTTAAAATATTTAATTATCATTTAATTTTTTAAATTTTCAGTTTGATTTTTATTCAAATCAATATTTTAAAACTATTTAAAATTTGATCAGCGCACTAAATTAATTATCCCTTCATAATATGTACCCCACATTTTTTACGACATCAGTCTCTTTAACATCACAAAAATGAAAACGTTCTAGATGAGGAAGACAATATTTGGTAGATCACTCAGAGTCTGGAAAAACTAATGACGTTGAAAGAGATTTGAAATTCTTGGCTTCTACATAACCTTCGAACAATTATAACTATCAGACCCTTAACTATCATTTTATTTATTTTTATCAAGCATTTAATTAATCACACATTCAAATATTGTTCTCTCTAATCGATAATAAAATTAATTTTTTATTAAAATGCTTTTTAAAAATTAATTATTCAATCAATTTTAATTATTTTATGAGAAATAAAATCGTGTAAAAATACTCACAGTGTCTGCCTTATTGTAGTCACAGGGTCCGAAGCACTTGTGACCGGTTGCTAGATCTTGAACTGCTCCTCCCTTCTCTAAAGTTCCCTTAAAGTTAGAATATTCAAAATAATAACGTACGACCAAGAATGAAGATCCAAATGAAACAAATCATAAATTTCATCTGATCAATATATTTGATTTAAAAATTATCAATGTGCAAATATAAAGAAGGTCAAAATTTAAGATGATTAATAACGATTATTTAAAACAAAGAATTATTTGCATATAAATATAAATAAATATTTTATTAATCAGTATTTATTTATTTGGATATAATATAAATAAAGTATAAAATAGACTATAAACGATTCATGTTTCTGTATTTTATAATTTAAAGAAATATTGATTGTATTAAAATACTTTTAAATCACAAGATAAATATGGTTCCCTCTTAGGTCCCTTTGAAGGAACAAATCTCAGTTATTAATTCATAAAATTCAAAAGTTAAATCAATAAAAAAATGTAATTTCGATCATCGTAAATTTTTTATTCGACTTCAACTTAATTAAGTTATTTTGTTTTCCATAAAACTACCAAACAGTGTAAAAATTCAATTGAACTAACACAAAACATGGAACAATAAAAAAGTAAGTTTTGTTCTTTATTCGAGCTAAATACAAATGAAGAAACAATGTTAAAGCAATAATTAAAATAAAGATTGATGATTAATGCTCTTGATCCAAAAATCAACGTACTTCTACTTTATTGAAAATGGTCTGAGGTTTTAGCGATTACGAAGTGATTATATACGCAATCTTTCGATATATAAAGCTCAGTTTATTAGTATTGATTTAGTTTCGCGTGATGATGACGGTTGATCCGTGAAAATGAATTGCAATAAAATGTGGTGATTGTTTTTAATCTTGTAAAGATAATTTGTCATCTTATTTTCAAATATTTATATGACTATAACAAAAGTAGTATATTTCAGATATAAATTGTAATAGTAAAAGTTGATAAACCTCCCCCGACTGAACGGATAACTGAGTATTGTAGAGACTACAGTACTAGCATTGACGTGCAGGGTAGTGAGTCATAGACTCTGTATCTGGTAGAAACCAAAAATAGACAATACAGAGCCTACTGACTTTCTCACACGGCTTTAGATGCAAGAGTGCGAGCTTTCAGTGTACGGGCACACTTCGGTTTCCCAGTCAGAAAGGACCAGTCATGATCCCTCGTACCGGGATTCTGTAGAGCTTTGGCTGTGTAAATACGTTGGCACAATGAGTAAAGGAACACCGAAATATCCCCATATCATATGTATTACTTTACCGAAAGTCGAGAACCACCTCTGGAATCACTTTTGAGTTCGTCTCCGCGGTACCGTCAAGGGGTACTGACACATCATGCATCGCGATCAGGTTCGAAGATTTTATACATGCTTCATCTGCGTTATTTTGTGAAGCACTAGTACTACTGGTACTGTCTCGGGTTCGGTGATCGATCAATAAATGTCTCTTTAACCATTCATCCGTTTTATATGTCCTGTGACAATTTTCGATGGGATATTGAAAAGGTTTGTCACCAATCTGATGCTGCGGCGTCATGACCATATGCACGTTTCTGATGTGTCTTCTTAGTTCCTTTTGTTCCGCAAAAGTTTTGAAACAAGCACGATACGCACATTGTAGTCTTTTGATAGGCGACTGTAGCATTTTCGGGTACTCTTTTCCTTGTTCAATCACTTTTTTTAGTTTTTCAGACACAGTTCATTTGATAAAGTGTTTGAATTTCTCGTCAGAGTGGAGAATTCCTCTCTCATTCAAGCATTCCTGGTATTCGACCAGATCTTCTTGGTCGCCGAATAACCAGAGCATATCGCGGGCGATACGCTCTTTCATCAACTGCTTTTTACGGCCGCTGACCTTTCTATTTCCTGAGGCCATTTCAGAGTTTAATACTCTTTTTACCTCACGTACACCTTTTCATCTATTGTAATCAAAGAATAAAATACGCTGTTTCACCAGTACCACAAGCGCCTTAGGCAAACCAATTGACATATTTGTATAACGTATTCTGTCAAGTTGAGTTTTATCAAGAGCAGTGCGTGTGCAAGTATTATGAAAAGCTTGTCGTCGGGCTACCTCTTTTTCAGGTGTTGCCCAGCACTCACTCACATAATACACTGCCGGTAAAATGCTTGATTCGATTTGTCTTCTTTTCAGCGCTATAAGAACTCGATTACTTTGAATCGCAGGCTGCAATTCTCGTAACGTACTCATTTCACAACGCAACCACTGACCGATATCCTGACTGCAGCTACCACATGTGGTCAATATATTGCAGAGGTAATAGAACTCCTTCATCCATTCTATGACTTTGTCACCACACATCACTTGCGATATTCCAGTCCCCAAGTCATCAGTTAGGCACATGACTTTCATCTTAGATGCACTAATAGTCAACCCGAATTCTGAAAATATGCTTTTAAGTATATACAGGTTTTTACAGGCACTATCAATATCAGAGTGGGTGATGCATAGATCTAGTCTATTGACTTGAAATTCGTCTCTATGCTTGTTGATCATGGTAATTCCCCCCCCACGAATCTTTTCAGTATCGACACTTTGATAACTTCATCGAAGACCAAGTTAAAAAGACATTGCTCCATCACACATCCCTGTATGACATTTCTGTCCATGAGAAACTCATAATCCCCTACAGAGGCAATAAAGCTCTCATGGAATTCCTTGATCAGGTAGAGAATCTTGGTGGTCAAGTCGAATCTTTTCAGACAGGCTCACAGAACTCAATGTAGGACACTATCAAATGCCTTTTCCAAATTGATGAATATCAAAAATACCTTCTGGTTCTTATATCCGCCTGAGTATGCTTAAGCTTGCATAGTACCTGTTTTATAGTAAAAGTTTAATAAATTTGACTTTAAAGAAAATCGTTGAAAGCGGTATGTAATTTCAGTAATAATTTTTGTATGAAATCATGATTTCTATAGTGTTATATTATCTTTATATTTAAATAATAATAATGATAATGAAGTGGTGAGATTTAATCGAAAGGTTTATTAAAAAAGAAATAAACAAAGCAAAATTAAACTAACAATAATTTTTAAAATCACTACTCAAAAATAATATAACAGTCAGGGATGAAAGAGCATATACATCATATTTGTCAAACAATAGTTTCTAATAGCCAAATCATAATTTTTTATTGCCAAGTAATAATGTTTATTATAAATCTTGTGAATTAAATAATTAGGCCTTCATGGCAATATTGATTTATTTATTTACATTCGAAATTGGATGATTTCAAATATTAATAATTATAATAAATTTTATATAATTATTGGAAGGGGAGACAATTTTCTTGTTTCTTTCTTTGCTTTTCTTTTTCCGATCAGTGTAATGGACTCTTGTGTCGCCTTCTGCTTCTCTTCCCCCATATAAATAAATAAATAAAATAAAAACAAAAATCACAAGCACTCCATAAAAAAATGAATAGACAAATATGTACATCCACTGTAAAAGAAATATGTATACGATAATACATTTATCTCTGTTGCTCTTCCCCACATAAATAAATAAATAAAATAAAAACAAAAATCACAAACACGCCATAAAAAATGAATAAACAAATATGTACATCCACTGTAAAACGAATATGTATACGACAATACATTAACGGAGATAAATGTATTACAATTTCTAATTCTGAATCAACCATCATCAAAGATAATGTCGATGCAACTAACATACCACATAGTAAAATTCAACTTAGTTTTTCACCTTAAATATGCATTGAAATTCGGGAGACTAGATTTTTTCTATAATGGACTAAGCTTTTATATTAAAAAAAATTAAGTAGTAAAAATTAGCTTATTTGTTTTTTTTTAATTTTACATACAATAGCAATGGGCCTGAATGGTAAATATTCCATATTTGTTAGATAGAAAGAAAGTTAAATGCTAAAATTCGATGAACTTTTTTTCTTTGAAAAATTTTCAATAGTTTTGTGCATTTTTTTACAATGTTAATCAGTTGTTTATTAGTTTATAACGTTTTTTACAAGATTGAATATTGTGTTATAAGTTGTAACCGAAAGTTAAATTCATCTAAGAAACTCAAAAAATCATCTTTTGTTCTATTTAGTTTCATAACACATTAAAAAAAGTCGTTTCTCAACAATCAAAAATACTTCTATCTAATTCTTTAAATGGAAAACTCAAAGCTTTTCCAGTGATACAATATTTTTTTCAACAAATGTTTAAGTCTATCTTCCCTTGTTTATAAAGATTTGTAGTAAGTTTGGTTGCGTTTGATCATACTGTCTTCAATTGATGCTCGAACAGGCAAACTGACTTTATTTTTTATTTGTAAGATTATGCAACTATAATTTGTAAACCTTTCGATTTTCTACTAGACTACATTTTCTAAACTATAACTATAAAAAATTATGAACAAACATTGATAATTTATATTTTTTTCGAGATTTATATTTATATAACGTGTTTATCTTATTTCCATTTAACGACCAGTGCAACCTATAAAAATAACTTTTTTTGTTTATGAATTTTTCTATTTTTATGTTATGTGAGTTTAATATAAGAGTGTTGTAGTGTCCGCTTATTTTTTTATTTATAACAAAATCTGCATATGAATATCTATTTTTGTGTGTGGTGTTATAAAAAAATCATTTTTATATTTTGAATGGGTTTGATTTTTTTTATTTATGTGAATAATAATTAGAGAGGACAACTGAGAAAAGAAAAAAGATGAAATTAGGAAGATAATAAAAAAATTATATATTAGCAGAATTATATATAATATTATTATTATAATAATAATATTAAGATTATTATTATAATATAATTAGAAATATTATAATAAAAAAAATCAATAGAAAAACAATTCAAGATTCAATATAGGAATTTAAAACCAAAATATTAGAAACCACTCTCACCAAGTTTCAACCGAGGAATTCTAAGAATCAATTCATCTTCAAAGTTTTAGATCTTTATTTATCTTCGTGAAAATTCGTGAATCGCTCCATACAATTATTTATTTTGTTGAATATCAATTTTGGACAATAATAAAGTAACATTTTTACTCATTGAATCCCCTATAACTAATTTTCCTTTTTGGTGATATCCTTCGTTTTATCCGTCATGTTATTAATTATCCGACAATGTTACTAATATAATATTTTTTAAATTAATTTATTGTATTTATTCTTATTTATATTCGTAAGTGGATTAGAAATTCGGGTCATCCTATATTTAATCCACTCCAAGTGTGACTTAAAGCCCGAAAATAAGGTGCTTGCATTTATTATGAAAATTTTAAAATTTATTTTGAATGAGAAATAGGTTATGCTTATGGATGTAGTTGATGTTGTTCAACTACATCATTCTCAACACACATAATCTGCCGGATGACTAGATCGGAGAAGGTACTTTTATACTCGTCAGAGCTCTTTTCACTGAGAAAGGAGATCACCACTAGCGTCACTTTATATTTTCCTGTCAATCGTTTCCTTTCTAGATTCTTCTTCAGGTGGTAAAACAGAAAGACATCGCTTGACGCAAGATCCTGAATGTTGGGATAATAAGGTAGGTCTACAGAGTTACTTCTCTGGACAGCAGCCGATACTACAGCTGCTTGTCAAAAAAACTGATATTTTGAACAAGGATTTGTTTTATGATTGACATAGACGATTCTTCAAAAATGATGAACAAAACAGTAGCAAAAAACAACCAATCGTCATTAAAATTGGCCAAGTACGAACAACATCCTCTTCAAATACGCCGTGATTTTGCTGTCACCGGTTCACCTCTATAGAAACTTAGAGACTGCATCTAAGATTTCTTCCATTCCAAATCATTAACAATCGCTCTGCCGAACTTAAATTCTTTAATAGATTTGTAACTTAAAGATCAAAAAGGGCTACTTTACCAACGGCCTCACATAGTTGTCGCATTATTTCATCAGGTTCAATTTTCCTAAGAAATCTAAACCTAATTACACTACACTTTTCAATCCCAGATGTCATGGTTAATTGAATAATCACGAGATACATCTGACGAAATAATCAAAAATTAAAACAAAGCCATAATTTTTACCTATGCAGATGTACTGTCTTTGCATAAAAAATTGGCTCATATATTATTAATTCATCTACCGGCCTATGTACCTTTAGATGTCACCACGGACAAGTATTAATTTTATCAGACTTTTCTGGTGAAAATTTATAATTTATTAATTAAATTACTCATTAAAATAATACAATAGCTTTTGCAAGGATACATTCGACTTTAATTAGTAACTTGTAAAAACGAATAACAAATCTATAAAATTTATTTTTCACTAACAAATACTTTTAATAAACTTGAAAAAAGATGGCAATTTTTTATTATAAACAAATAAACGCCATTTAAAGATATATTTTAGGATAATATATTTCGACGGTTTAATCGTCATCATCAGATCACTGATTATGTTCTTTTTATTGCTTTTATATAAGAAATGAATGATTATGTAATCACTTACGTAAGTCTAATTGAAAACTCTTAACAAACTAGTTGAGAGTGCTGTTTGAACATTGATTTTAGGATCACATGATCTTATCAACAATGCTTCACATGACACTCTCTCCCAATAATTTTTAAAATGCTTGCACAAAATCTTAAAATCATTTATGCTCATATTACATTTACATATGGAAGCGCAGACAGCCATCATCAGTTCACTTTGATACGCTTTTCTCCGCTAACGACATGGGCGACCGACGTCCGTCAGAGCACGTAAGGATTCTACAGCGTCATCGTGCTCAACTCGGACTGACTTCCAAGGACGATCAAATTCTACGGAACGACTTCCTGCGGGCACTTCCGACTAACATCCAGAAACACCTCATCGCAAATGAGGTCAAAAACTTATCACACCTAGCCTCACTCGCGGATGACCTACTCAGGGTTAAACAACCCAAATGTATAAATGTCACGGAAACAAATCCTATCCTAGCCCAAAATGAAATAAATCAACTCAAAAGGAGAATAGACAAAAGCGAAAACCAAGACAAATGTAATATGAGCAAATGTAAATGTAATATGATCATAAATGATCAGGTAAATCATAAATGATTTTAAGATTTTGTGCAAGCATTTTAAAAATTATTGGAAGAGAGTGTCATGTGAAGCATTGTTGATAAGATCATGTGATCCTAAAATCAATGTTCAAACAGCACTCTCAACTAATTTGTTAAGAGTTTTCGATTAGACTTACGTAAGTGATTACATAATCATTCATTTCTTATATAAAAGCAATAAAAAAGAACATAATCAGTGATCTGATGATGACGGTTGAACCGTCGAAATATATTATCCTAAAATATATTTTTAAATGGCGTTTATTTGTTTAAAATACTTTAAAATAGTTATTATTTAAACAAATAATTATCTATATTTTTTTCATGTTAAATATTTCATTTAATAAATAAATTTAACATGTAACACTCCCTCAGATTCTTCGTCACAAGAATATATATCTACTACATACTCGTTCAAATAATTCGGTTTTCGTCTTTCTCTTTTGGGTCTGTTACTGATTCCCGGATTCACTTTGCTTAACACTCGAAGCTGATTCGTTGTTATTTTCCAACATGTAATCCGAGTAAGAGTTTCGCGGCAGGTCTGGTTGTCTTGGTCGAATATCTGCTATATGCCGTGGACCGCAAAAACCATCACAATTTATTAAGTACTTTCTTTGATCAGATTTTCTAACGCAACACCTCTTGTCCATTGCTTTGTACATGGCATATTATTTTCAGGCTTTACACAAACTAACTGTTGCTCTACGAAATATGTCTTTACCTTATTGTAAACCGGCTCCTTTTCAATTCTTTCGATTATCTCCAAACCGACTGGAATGTACTTGTAAAGTCCTGAATTAGGTGTCTCCTTTCCGTCGGACGGTGTATTGTTATACCATCATAAGGCTTCCATGATACTAATATTCAATCGAGACGCAATTCTCTTGATTGTCTTATGATTTCTCTCTATTATTCCGTTGCAATTTGGTCGATTAATAGCGCGGTATAGGATATGTACATTCCACTTTTCTATCAACTTGCTGAATTCGGCTGAATGAAATGTCGTATTATGAGGGGTGAGTTTTAAGTTTCGCCAAAATAGTTTATTGTTTTTTTAGTTTTGAAAATTTAAAGGAAATAAATTAGAAAATTAAAATGCAGAGTAAAAATATGATAAAATAAATACGTATTTAAAATATCCAAAGTCATCCATTAAAAAATATATTTTATGACAATATATTTCGACGGATCTACCGTCATCTTCAGGTCACTAATTAATAATCAATTCACCTGTATATAAATACAAAAAGGATGATTATGTAATCGATTGCATG